>CAUYQV010041901.1:0-17348 GCA_963574575.1 Galagoides demidoff
TAGGGTCACCGCTTTGGTTTATCTTACAAGGGTACAAGTGAATCTTTCTAAAAGCAGAGTATGAATGTCTTAATAACTAAGAAAATGACATGAAGGTTATGTTAACCAGTTTGATGAGAGTATTTCAAAATGTATATGAAAACAGCACACTGTACCCCATGATTGCATTAATGTACATAGTTTACTATAAGAAATTTTTAAAAAATACAAAAATGAAAAAAAATAAAAAAAGATAACTAAAATGCATCCATTGCTTCCCAAGATTACTCTGAAGAACATCAGGAAGGAAGTTAAACCTGTCCCTCTTCTCTTTCCTACGTGTCTCCTGCCCCTCAGCTTTGGTGACCTGTGAGTAAGGAGTTCCCAAAGGCTGAGGGCTCCTCTCTCCACTGCCCAGGCCCCACCCCCACAGGTAAAGGCAGGCAGAGACTTGGCCGGTGTCACTTCTGTCCGATGAGACACTGCTTTTGGATCATCTCTCCCCCTTTTCATAAAAGAACATCAGGAGAGGACTGGAATGTGTGTAAGTGACTTTGCACAGACCCCTTTCCTCAGCTTTCTGTTTGGTCCAAGCTGGACCCTGATCCTGGACGTGAGCACATCTGTCCTATTCGTCAGTGGCAAATGCTGGGCCACAGGCACAAAGTGCTGATGGAGATAGATCACGGGTGTGGCTAACGGTGCAGAAGTGACAGCACAGGCTCAAAAGAGTTTCTGTTGTTTTTTTCCCAACCTCTACCAGACATTCCCAGGCAGGGTTGGGTACTACACCATCTGGCTACAGAAATGCCCTATGGCTACTTTTTACCCCCACCTCCTGCCAACTTCCATCAATACAAACTGATAAAAAATGGAACGTATTTCTCAAGCTTTTATTTTCACTAGGGCAGAGAGGGAAAAGTCATGCACTTAGGTGCGTCCTTACATAAGGCTGTCCAGATCTGCTAAAAATTCACCAAGCCCATCCCTCTGCCTCTGGGCAGGACTGTATGCAACCTAAGCAGAAGGACTCGCAGAGAAGGCTAAGGTCAATGTTCCCTGTTTTCAAAATTTCTGGAGACCCTTTAGCCGGGGAGGAAGAGTCAATGCCAGTAACAGACACAGCATTCGAAATAAACAACAAAAGTGATGTGGCCACACGGAACACATGTGATTGACAGTGGGTTTGACCTTGCCCCAGTTTGCCCTCGCTTAATTAGATTCAAACCGAACCGCTTTGGAATGCAATTTTAAAATTCCAAGCAATGACAAATGCATCTCACACATTACCTTTTGTGTTTTCCTGGCCAACCTGTTATCTGCAGTTATTTCCAAATATAAAAGTTCATTTTTGTCCTTACTACTTAATGGGGAATTATCTATTTTGGCCATCAGTGGGGGTACAGAGGCTCTATTTCTGCCTGAGAGAGCAGGGTTCACTGTCACCACCATTTGACCAATTTCAGGGTTAAACAGCAGGTATCCACATAATCCAGAGGTGGTTAGACTCTCTCTAGGCCAGTGGTTCTCAACCTTTCTAATGCTGTGGTCCTTTAATACAGTTCCTGTGGGTTGCGACCCACAGGCTGAGAACCACTACTCGAGGCAGCCTATCTTCACCCTTGACCTTCTTAAAACAGGTCATGTTTTTGTAGACATCCGCTAAAATAACCAACTCCAAACACATTAGTGAGAAACATATTACACCAAACACTCAGCAGGGAGGTGAAGACTCAGTTCCTCCCACACAGGTGCCCAGGGCCCTGTGTGTCCCCAGGCCCTGCAGACTGCCCTCCCCAGCAGCTTATCTTCACTTGCCTCTAGCTCCAAAACTCTGCCCTATTTTATAGGACGGACTCTCCTGCCATGACCTTGTGACCTTGCTCCTCAAGCTTCGCCTGGTGCCACATTCCTTCTATTCCCCTCTCCCCGTCTTGCCACCACCTCAGCACCCCCAAGTAATTCATCAAAGTATTAACTGAAAGACAACAAAAAAAGGACTACCCCAACAAACCAGACCTGCTACTAAGGGGGAGCTCTGCAGAATGAGCTTGAGTTTCCACCCCACTTTGCCAACAGACCATATGGTGTTAGGATTGATGCTCATCAATCCTACAATAACTCCGTGGGGGATGTCAGAATTCCCAGCGTACTGAACAGGCAACAGGGAGAGGCTTAGACAATTCAGACTCCTCCTCACTGACACCCCACCCCAGATCTCTCAGACCCCAGGCCAGTGGCCTTACCCTCCCCACACTGCCAACAGTGCAAAGGTGGGTGGGAGGCACCTGGGAAATGGAACACAGGAGGACTGCGTCTGGGCTGCTTCCTCTACACTTCCGTAGCACCGGTCCCGTACTCAAGCAGCTCCTACAAAGCCGTCCACAAATCCCTTCTGATTGAGCAGGTTGACTTTCCCTGGGCCATCCTGCCCACAGATGAAATGCAAGGATTTCATTACTTTGTTGCTTACAGAGGTTAAGGGATGTCCTAAGGTCACACAGCTGTTAAATGATATGGACATTGGGATGTCTAAGCCTAGGAGCAATTAACGTCCAGGTGGCACTAGGAAGCACTATGCTCTGATGCCTCTCTAAAGGAGTCTAGTCCTTGGTTGTGTTTAGATGGAGAAAAGGGGCATTTTCCTTTTTTTCCAAAATGACTACAGAAAGCTAGTACTATCAAAGCAGAGACTAGCAATTCTACCTCTGATTAGGCAGAGTGCCCCATACGGGGGTGAAAGCACCGGGTGGGGGGCGGGAAGCCCCTATCCTCACCTCACCTCTCCTAACATTGCCCTGACTGCTATAGGGAGGACTTACAAATACAACTGGCTACTGCACCACATTTATTAGGGATCATTAACGCCCCCAGTAGTTCACATGTGTGTACAACATCATGCACATCTCGGTTTCCCGCCCCATGCTGTCTGCCAGGCTCTGCTGTTTCTGGGCAGACCCAAGGAGAAGCCTGTCGTGACCGCATAAATGACCACGCAAGACACGGATTGACAGTACACGCTGCAAGGTGCAGGATGGCACCGAGCACTTCGCCCAGAGTCCTTTCATTGAGAAGATACATCATAGGCAGAAAGATTACAAAGCAAAGACATGCAGGGGCTGCGTGCTCGGGGAAATGACCTCATCGGTGCCAGCAGAGTATGTCCTCAAAGAAATGATCTTCAAAATAGTAAATGCAATTTTTCTCCACTAATCCTTTAAGGAACTGTCATAAAATGCTTACTGTTTAACATCAGCCTTACTACTATAGCACTGAACTTTGTTCCTCCAGGATTACTGAGTTACTTGGTGGCTTGCTTTCCAAGTCACAAGAGATTTCCAGGTTTGCCAGGAGAATGTCTTGTTCTCAGTAATTCCTCAGGTGAGTTATGATGTTGGTGACTGTTGTAGTAAGTATGATGTTTAATCCTCTATAGATGCCCTTGCTGTCTCAAGCTCAGCAGCCAGTTGGTGGTGAGGTCTGGATGTAGGGGGTAGATGCCAAGCCTAAGCCATGAGCTTCACAGAGTTGTACCAAAGATCTTTGAAATAAATAAGCTAATACGAAATAGTACATTGATTTCTGTTTTGCCGTTTGCTCCTTGTGAATTTAGCTCTAGCAGGGACTTAACGAGAGAGGGTGGTTGGCAATGCAGATACGACCATTCCTTGGGCCCTGGTTGTGACACCAAATATAATCAAAACCAAGGGAAGCCATATCATCTATAATCCACACCAGGACACTTGTGAGGGTGAAAGAGAATGCTATTAATTATTCCAGGACAATAACTTCCTGTAAACTGGGGTGAAGGGTCCCACTATTAAAACTAGCAAAGCCTACCCTGGGTCCTAACGCACCACCTTTGATCATACAAAGAGTTTAATTCTCATGTAATCACTGGATAAGAAAACCTAAGTCCAATAGCAGAGATAATTATGAAAACCAGCATTGGAATACTGAAGGTTCTAAAAGAAGTCAGATGAAAAACAAAGGAGGCAGACCTATTAAAAAGTTCCTGTGTTTTACACAGACCTCTAAAACCCCGTCATTTGTGGAAAGCACCCCGGAGTTGCAGAGTACGCCCACGGGCAGGCTCTCACTTGGTGAGTCTGGGAGTAGGAAACAGGTTAAGCATCTTGACAAAGGCTACGTGCAGAGGCAGGACTCACGTTACTCGTGTCTGGGGTCTGGGCTACTGCCCTCACAGCATCTGCCCTGAGTGGGCCCCTAGTTTTGTGTTCTGAACTGAGAATCCCTGGGAGAGAAGAGGATGACATGCGATGAGGCCCTGCTGTTGTCTGCGTCAAAATGAGCAGCAAAGGGGAGTCATCAGCACTGCACGCATTCAAAGCAGAAGCATAGATCTGTGGCTATGTATTTTCAAAATCATTGTGGGCTTGGAAAAATACTGCCTAATCCCAACATGGTTTTCCAAAGAGTCTAATTTTTATATATAAATTAACTAACAAAAGATTAAAGTTTAACATTTAAAATAGTGGTTCTTAACAGGGGGCAGCAAGTACTCGAGGTGGCATTTGGAAATCCACAGGGTCATCTGGGTAGTGACTGGTGGGTGAGTCCCCCCCTTTTACCTCTGCCTCCTTTCTAAGGCAATACATTTTAGTGACATACAAGTTAGGGACCACCATGACTTCCAGTTTACACACAAGCCTAACATTTGTGAGCCTTCTGGGTTTTTGAGGACTAGCCCATGGCTGGCTGGAGGATAGCACAGCATTTGCCTCCCTCCAAGGCCACAGAGAGCAGACCACCTGGGAGTTCTGTCAACCTGCAAATGGCATTTCAGGGAAATGGGATGTTGGTGTTTGGTGTCCAAAAATCAAAGTCCCTATTCAAAACAATTTGCTCTAACAAAGTCCACATGGCACACGTACTGTGCCTGCATGAAATGGATTTGGAAATTACACAGCTAACTCAGTCCTTTCTCTCCCTATTTTAACAAACCCACAAGGAGGGGTGCTCATGTTGCTTGCCGCATAAAACCAATTATGGAGATAAGAAATTATGAAAAGTAAGTTTTTGTGCTTATGGAGCTGGTTACACCGAGCCTGTGAAACCTCATTTTTTTCTTCAGGTCTTCCGATAATTTAGGTAAAAGCAAGGTTTGGGAAGCACAAATAATCCTTCTATATACAATCTAAATCAAAAGTATCAGATGTAAAAGACTAACTTGATTCAAATTTTTCCTGGTTTGATGGAAGGATTGTTGTTTCCAAGAAGAAATTCCCAAATTGCCAAAGATGGTGGGGGTGAGATTGTAGAGCCAAACCTACTGTGCTGATTCACATTGCCAGGAGGATTTGGGGAGAATAATGTAGAATTCAGAGAACAAAGTTCTCACTGTAACTATCCAGTTAGACACTATGATATGGAATCCTTTGTTGGGACTCCTTTAATGGGCACCTGTATCTCAAGTTTGACTCAAGTGTGCATAGCAAGGAGGGGACATTCCCCAAGCCCCAAAATAAACCACTCCCTTCTCTTTCCTCAGCTGAATGGATGATATTCCATCTTAGAGATATACTTTTTTTTTTTTTTTTAGAGACAGTCTCACTTTATCGCCTTTGGTAGAGTGCTGTGGCATCACAGCTCACAGCAACCTCCAGCTTTTGAGCTTAGGGGATTCTCTTGCCTCAGCCTCCCAAGTAGCTGGGACTACAGGCGCCTGCCACAACGCCTGGCTATTTTTTGTTGCAGTTTGGCCGGGGCCGGGTTTGAACCTGCCACCCTCAGTAGGTGCCCAACCCACTGAGCCATAGGCGCCACTTGAGATCCATTTTTAATAAACTTCAATCAACGCATACAGCAATTAGTAACTGGAAGCAATCCACAGAGGAACGAGTTATTCACACTGTCCAAAATAAAGTGTGTGGTGACCATTTATGGGGGTGCCAAGGATATGGAAGATTGGGAACCAAGAAGTTTGTGACAATCTGGGAAAAGGAGCTAGAACTTAGAGAAGGAATAAGAACAGGAAAAAAGAAAATAAGGGTTTCACTATTTTCTTACTTAGGAAAGAAAACATCACTCGGAGAGGTATGAAAGTTGACTTAGGTAGATGAGGAAGAGTGGGAAGTTAGGGAAGAAGTGTTTTAATACATCCAAACTCTTTCTCCTGGGGATCTGCAAGTAATAATAAAAACGATAAGATCCTAATTACTGGCGGTGAATTTCCCAGTTTAGGGTTTTCTTTGTTAAGGTTTGCTGATGTGGCAGAAGCTGGGCCAAGAGAGGACCCTTTCTTCATGAGAGCACCACCATACTACTCACTGCTCAAAATGGGCAGGCAGGGAAATGCTCCCTTTCCTGCTCTGCTTATGGAAAACTCCCATTTATAGAGCCAAAGAAATGCGGTCATTAAGAGGCTGACCTAAAGAGAAATAGGTCGGTCCTTACTGTGATTTTCCCAACCCAGCTACATTTTGGTAGGAAACAAATGCTATTGATGGTTCAGCATAAGCTGTGTTTGCTGTCAGACACACGACTCGTGGAAAGGGTTGAGAAACTCACCGTTAACCATGCCAGTTATGCTAGTCCCTTCACAAGGGCTGCACAACTCACCAATCTATCAGGTCAAGATGAAATCTACTTTCCAGAAACTTCAAAGCACGTGCACAATATGTAGGATCAATAAGACCACAAAAGAAACTACACCAATCAGAAAATAACAACTCTTTATAAACTTGCACAGGGTTAAGTTGTCCCCCATGATATGTGTACATGTGTGTATTCATTCTGCAGAGATCAGGTGATCCGCTTCCCCGTAACCTCCTGGGACTACCTCAGGGCTTCTGCGTAGCCTCTTCCAGCTTGTTCTGTTACAACTCCCAACACAGCGAGAGCAAGTCTCTCAGAGTCTCCACACTCCATGACCTATATCATGTCCAGCTGTAAACAAGAATAACATGTTTAGAAAGGAACTAGGCCAGCTTGGGACCTCTGCTTCTCTGGTGAGAGAGGGTTTAATGAAAATGGTTCTCTATATGGCAGGCAGTCACGGACTTGCACTCATGCACTGCTCACTATTTTAGCAGTTAAATTCCAAGTATCTCCTTATTTTAGTACTAAGAACTTCTCCACAAACAGGCTGGATGGGTAGCGTTTTGCTGGACAGTTGTCACGTGAGTCTTAAAGGTAGGAAGTATGCAAACATGGAAGGTGGATATAAAAGCAAGACAACATTTATGCGGCTTCCCAGGCATCTACGCCATGGTACAGTGAGGTGCAGAGTGAAATCCTCAAATGCCTATCAGTCTACTTTGTTTACAGTTAGTTAATTGAGAGCATTTAAGAAGTAGGCTTTTTAAAGGCTGTTTTTGTCAACCCACACAAATTACATGTCGTATTGCTTATTTTTGGTTAAGAGTAATTTCAGTGAATTATAATATTTTGTTACTAGAGAATTAGCTGCCGTAGCTCTTTTTTAGCCCTTCAAAGGAGAGGATTAATCTGAATGAATAATACAGTGGAAACCATGAAACACAGGAACTTCCATTATGAAATTACCTATCTGATTAAATTTAGAATGGCAATAAATAACAGGATGGGGGGAGCTTCTGGTGTGTTAGAAATTGAAACACAAATAAGGAACGTGTCTAAGGTAAGCGGCCTTTGTGGCTGTATTTACAGCTCAGGCGATTTCCATCACAACACCTGGTGTAATTGAAGACACTTACTAAATCGTCCACATCTCCACCTTCTTCAAACAGGGCGGCTGCCTCTTCATTCGGTTTTTCTTTGGAGGCCAGAAACTGTGAATACAAAGTCCGTTATGACACCAACAAGACAAACCTAAGAAGGCCTGAAACCCCATCTTGGCCTCTTCTCCTTCATTTGACTCTGGATGTGGTGTCCAACTCTGAGGTTCAACATTAACTGGTCACCAGTCACCTGAGAGACTGGAGCAGAGGGAGGAAGTGACACGGCTGCGGAGATAGTGACTGTGAGGAGCGTCCGTATCAGTGTGTTGGGCATCTGACATTTCCATTCTGGCTTTTGCAGGGACTTGTTAACCAAACATCCCAAACTAGCATCCTTTGTTGAAGGGAGGGTTAAGAATCAAGTCCAGGGTGGTGCCTATGGCTCAGTAGTAGGGGGCCAGCACCATATACTAAGGGTGGAGGGTTCAAACCCAGCTCCAGCCAAACTGCAACAACAAAAAGAAATAGCTGGGCATTGTGGTGGACGCCTGTAGTCCCAGCTAGTTGGGAGGCTGAGGCAAAAGAATGGCCTAAGCCCAAGAGTTGGAGGTTGCTGTGAGCTGTGATGCCACAGCACTCCCCTGAGGGTAACAAAGTGAGACTCTGTCTCTAAAAAAAAAAAGAATCAAGTTGAGATTAGAATCACTCATTCTTGAACTCTACTGAGGACAAAACAGTGTACAAAATAGACTTGTGGTAAGAAATGAGAAACATGAAAATGGTGAGCTGGGGAGGCCATTTAATGGCTTTGGTGGAAATTGTTCAGTTTGTGTTAGGAATTGTTTGAAATAGGTAGATAAGAAATGGATGAGAAAACTTCTGTTCAGCTCTCAGCTTCTAAAAGGCAGAAACATAGAAAAGCAAAGACCCTGAAGTAAACTCTGGGACACCCTGGGAAGGCCATCAGGTGTAAACGGCTGGTGAGTGCCCAGCACACAGCAGCAGGAGGCTTCCCCTTCAAGGCCTGCGGCAACTGCTTCTGAGAGCCTGGTTCTAGCAGTGCCTGTCTCCCCTTATAGGGGAAGGCATCTTCTGGGCATCTTGTAGCAGTGAGTGTTTTAAAGGGGGTGGTGGCAGGTGGATTATGCTTCTCTCTGGCGACATTCCTCAGGGCCACGTGCAGGGAGTGGGGCCTGGGGAGCTCGCCTCTCCCTCACCTCTGCTGTCCTCCGGCTGCCATGTAGTTAATGCTTCTCTCACTTTCTCAGCATGAAAAACGATAAGAACTGCTTTCTTTCTACATTCCTGGTTATTTTATGGTACAATGGATACAATCAAGGGCTCTAAAACCTAAGAACTACACATAAACTATGTGTGTTTAACCAGTCACAAACCAAAGTCACCCGTGTGTGAAGCGAGTTTCAGCAAGCAACCTTTGCCTGCCCTTCATTCCTCATGTACAGAAATTCACACCCAGGGAACAACATGGCAACAGAAGAGGCCACGCCTGCCCAGCTGGGTTGCCTTCGTCAGCACCGTGAGCACGGCTAGCTGACTTAACCTCTCTTCTAGATTTTCCCCCCTCAGGCAAAATCATCTCACTATTCTAACTTTGATTTGACTGAATAAGGAATTGATCTTCTTTTAAGGATATTTACGGATCTTTCCACAGCCCTTGGTTGACCCTAAACTGGAAGTCAATGGCATAAAAGACAAAAAATCCTAGCAATGGGGGCAGAAAGTCTGGAGCAGAATTGTCATGAAGCTTTATTTATTCTGAGTAATTATTAATAAAGATGTCTGAGGGTAAGTGAATAATAAAATCCACACATTTACTAACATATGATTTATGTTTAAAAGTTCAGCAACTTATGCTCAAATCAATCTTCACTGAGGTGTTCCTGACTATTGTCACCATCTTGACTTTGCACCTCTCCTCTCCTACTCATCCTCATCCTCCCCCTGCAGGATCTTCCCGGCATCAGGAACATGTGGCTCCTGGATAAAACTTACCCAGGCTGGGTGAAGACAAGAAAAGGGAGAGCTGAGTCCTGACATAAACCTCAGCAGGGCCACAAAGGACCAGCACCTTCCAAACAGATGACAAACTCCAGTACATCTTTTATTATTTATGATTAGCTACTTATCGATGAATCTAGAAAATTGCCGATGTTTTTTGGCACTTAGCCTCTAGAAGCTCCCATTCCCACTCCTTCTCTACCTGCAAAGCCCCTTTCACAATGCAATTAAAGGATAAATTAAGAGAGGGCTGTCTACACAGTATGACCATGGTATATACAATTAAACACGAATGGCACATCTGTGAGACAAGGCCAAATTCCTAGGGAGAGAGGAACAGCAGCCAAAAAAACCCCTTTCACTGCTATCACGTGCCGAACATCTGCAACTGCTCTTCCTGACAGATCTGCTTCTCGTTTCTGTGTAAGCAAATTACGGCTAAAAGCGAGGCTGCCATCCATTATGCTTCCCAAAGCCCCAGGCAAGGCTGATCTCTTACGAATCGCTCCTCCTCATCAGAGTTTTTAACTGCAAGCAATTCCAAGCTGTGCAGTGGCAGGGAAGCTAGAGATAGAGCTGAGAATTCAATGATTGGCCTGCTTTCTCCATAAAAGCTCTCTGAACGCAGCAGAAAGGGGTAGGAGGCAACTCTCATCTTTTCTCGTGCTCCTTCCCTCTGCCATACGTGGAAAAAAATAGAGAATAAATAGAAAGGACACTTGTGTGACACATGCTTTCTTCCTCAAGCCACCATCACTTACGCAGGGTTACCTGGAGATCTTTATGAAATGGATAACCTGCTACTTTTCACTGAAATACAATCCTGGCCACAAGCAGGGACATGGAATCAATACCTCTGTATAGAAACTGCCAGTCCCATCCTTCTGTAAGACTAAAAGCTAACAATCAGCTCATTCTCAGACCCTCACAATCCCCAAATCCAAACACACGGCTCCCGTCAGGTGATTCCAAAAGATCATCCACAATCCCCAGGCATGAAAAAGCATCACAAAGAACAAAAGTCATTTCCATGCGTTTTGCTTGAAATGACACACATCTGCATTTCCTTAGTGTTCCCTGTAGCTCTTTTCGTGCTATGAAGGTAATAGAGAGCAGCAGAGATACCTGCGGCCTCCTGTGGAAAACACACCCAGTACCTTAGCTGCGTCAGCTTTTCAGGGACCCTGGGCGAGCCGCCTGACCTTTTCATAACTGATAGTCCTCAAAAATAAAATGGCAGCACTACTACTTGCCTAAGGTGATCAGATTTTTAACATTGGTAAAGCAGGACACCATTGACAAGGGGTGGGGCGGGGTCCGGGTGGGGACAGGGCCTGACAACAATGCAAACTTTGATAAGCAGTTCTCGATAATCACTTCTCAACAATTATTTGTTATTATTACAGTTTCACATTATAAAATTAACAAAAATAATATAAAACTCATATCCTGGCGAAATAGCCACATGGCAGCCGAAAACCGTATATTCCCTTCCTGTTCTCCTGCCCATTCGTGCATTCTTTCCAAAATTGGGACTTTTTAAAAACGTCGTGGGACAAATTGTTAAAAATCCAAAAGCGGGACGTCTGGTTGCCCTATACTTGCCCCAGTTATCTTACGGGATTGTGGTCAGTCTAACATGAAATAAAGTATGCGAAAATTCTTTGTGCTAGTGTCAAGGCTTATGTTCTAGTGCCTAGTATTATGCCGAGGGCGTGTCCAGCAAATGATATGTGTGAGATTGTCCACAGCACCTTTACTCATAATTCCCAAAGTCTGGAAACAGGAAAATGTCTGTTGTTAAGAGAATGGGTGGATAAATTGTGGTATAAATCATAAAAGGGATACTAGACAGCCATGTTAAAGGATGAATAACTAAAACGTGGATAAATCACAGAAGGTGATTATATGAAGGTCAAAACCAGGCAAAACTACTCTCAGGTGATAGAAGTCAGAAAAGTGGTTACCTCAGGGGACAAGAGGGTTCTGACTGGGAAGAAACCAGGGGACCTTCTGGGCTGATGAAGGTTTGTTTTGATCTGGGAGCTGAGTTCTCAGGGATACAGACGTGCCATCAAGGTGCCCATTTAAGATCTGTGCATTTGGGCCAGGCACAGTGGCTCAAACCTGTAATCCTAGCACTAATTCTAGCACTTTGGGAGGCTGACGTGGGTTGTTCTTCTTAGCTCAGGAGTTTGAGAGCAGCCTGAGCAAGAGTTAAACCCCATCTCTAAAAAACAGGCATCTGTAGTCCCAGCTACTTGAGAGGCTAAGGTAAGAGGATCACTTGAATCCAAGTTTGAGGTTGCTGTGAGCTATGACACCATGGCGTTCAACCCCAGGGCACAGAGCGAGACGATGTCTCAAAAAGAAAAAAAAAATGTGCCTTTGATGTATGTATGCTTCTCCTGAATAAAAAGTTCAAGCCCTAAGTAACAGGTAACATGGCGATATTTTCATTGTTAAAAATATACCAGAGATTTAGGCAGAAAAGAACAAAGGTCCATTAGGAGCCAGTAGTTTCAAAACACTGTTCTCAAGAAATGGTTCTTAAACTTTGTTTTATAATCCTCCCCAAGGCTTTGGCGCTCTCTTAAACACACACACAAAACTGGTGTGAGTGTGAGTTTCCTCTCTAGGTAGAGTGGCTGATGGCACCATAAGGTGGCCGCGTGGAGAGGTGGCACCATGGTGTGGTGAAAAGGTGACTGTGCTGGGAGCCCAGGAGTCTGGATTCCAGTCAATTCTGTCAGCCACTGACGCGCTGTGAGACACTGAGCGAGTCAACTCCACCCCCGCAGATGGAGGAGGGAAAATGAGCACATTACTAAGCTCTGTGCATCTGTGATACCAAGGTGGAAAATCAATAAGTGTCAACAACCATGAAGGAGGATAGATGAGACAGGTACAAGGAGAACAAGTTCTAAAACAGTGATTTTTTTTCCCTATAGAGCTTGTATCAAATGATTATTTAGACACAGCTCAGTCTCTTGGAATCCCGTGAAAAACAATATTCCAAAGCCCTGGGATAAATCCTCTTCCCTGCTGTGTTCTCAACATTGAAAAAAAAGGATGAAAGACTGAGAATCAGTGCTAGACCTGGATTCCTGGCCAATGACTTCCTGTGAGATCCCAGACACGTCACTTCCCCTTTCCTACCCACCGCGGGAATGAACTGACATAGGGCACATGGGGGCTCACCAAAGACTTTACCAAACATCAAATGCTAGTGGCAGGTCTAACAACACCAACCAGAAACAGAAAAAGCTAAGTGAAAGAAGAGACAAGTTATAAAGATCATAAAAATGAGCAAAAAAGAGGGACAATATTTATGTCTAGGTTTCAAAATGAAATAAGAGGTACCAGAATCTTAAAGTGACTACCCAAACTTCATATCATGGCAGAACATTCTTCTCTGCAACAGGGCTGACCTCACTCGATTTCTCAAAGAATCACAGATCTCTACATTGCTCAAACGCACTGGAAGGAAATGGTTGTCCTTAAGATGCTATCCACACATAAAGTTAAAATCCAATTTTCATTTATTTATTTACTTTTTATTTCACTTTATAGAGACGGGGTCTTGCTATGTTGCCCAGGCTAGTCTCGAACTCTTGTGTCAAGCAATCCTCCTACCTAAGCTTCCCAAAGTGGTGAAATTATAGGCGTGAACCACCCACCCAGTCCTAATCTTCATTTAAAATGGACATCTTGGATAATTATTTCTTTTCAAATGTCAACATTTAATAACAAGAAGTTGATAACTTGCTAACTTTGAATAACTTATGGCAAATACCTCAGAAGAATTTATGTGGACTGAGGATTGTTCTTCAATCTCTAATTATAGCCAAGTTTCCTTAAATGATTATTGGGGAAGTGACCAAACTTAACACTGGAAGGCATTGTAAATGAGTATCTCAACATAGGTCAAAAGCGATTACGGTTCCCTCCAGTGGTTGACACAGGTCTGTTAAATTATAAAGGAATCAGTTTCCCTGAGACAGAATCTTCCTTTGCAGTTCTCCCCATTATCATCCTACATCCCTTGTATACTTCTCTCCAAATATCAACAGATACTATTTAAAAACATTTCTAATACCACTGACCAACTTTTCACTTTGAAAAACAAAAAAGGGCTCAAGTGATATTAAAGCAGACACAGAGCTTACACCCCCTCGATAGAGCATATGCTGAAGGTGAACCAGAGTTCTGGTCTCTACTCTACAATTTTCCAGATCATTTTAATCACTGCCTGTTCTGGGCCAGATAATTATTTACTGAAATGAAGTCAATAGGGACTACTATATTATAGAGCCTGTTAGTCCAAGATTCCATTTATAAGACGTAATCCATTTAGGAATGAAGGTCCAGGGCAGCACACAGGAACCAGCACTTGCATCCTCTGCTGCCTCTGTGGAACTCCCCGTCACCTTCCTGGGGCATGGCTTTCAGAGCTAACAGGGATGGTTGCTCCTGTCCCTTCCTGTCAATCCTTAACAGGTCACAGAGATAGTGCAGGGCTTTTTAGTACTGCATTTAGACACATACACAATTTTATTACCATTATTTTCTTCCATGACCTAGATATGATGTATACAATGTTCTAGGTGAATATCACATAATGTGAATGTTCCTTAGAAGGCAAAGTGTTATGCAAATATTAGGTATAAATATTAAACTGATTGAAGCATCAGTAAATGTGGGAAGAATGCCATTTTCTAGATGTGAAAGAGTCTGCAAGGTTAAAGCGCAATATACTGCACAGCCCAAGTGCCTAATATAGATCTGTTATCAATAGGTTTTAGTTGAATTTCCTAATTTCTTATCTGCCATGACAGTGAGGGTAAGTTCTGCTGGTAGTACTAGAAGGTAATTACTGTGCCTTGACCATGGCGATACTGTGCTCCAAAAGGAAGACTCCCGTCAAAGCCAGGCAACCAGTGGTGAGACTACAAGAGATTCTCTTCACTTGGTTTTTACTGTATTTTCTCTAATCCAAGATGGTGAAGTTCCCAGAGTTGTCTTACACCACAAATGAAATCAGCCTGATCATATGCTGAGGACACTACTTCATCTCTGGTCATTAACTGAAATTTCTCTCTGTAGCTTAATTATCAGACATTAAAATTCTTGATGCTTAGGCTCAGTGCCCTTAAATACCAAAGAAGATATTGCATTTGCAATATAAAACAAGCCTCACACAATCTGCAAGTGCATTACCCTTTCTTAGATTTCTTGCCTTTCTAATATTCTCGATTCGCTTCGCTGGGACACCTCTGGGTTAGATGCGCTGCTGGGAGGAAGCATCACCTCTTCAGACCCGTGCTCCTCACTTCCTCCGTAAACTGCTGCACTCACCTACCACCCGAATGACAGATTTTTTTTTAATGCAATAATGACTAAAATTAGATTATTTGTCTTGACTTATTTTACTTGCTCAGCAAAAACTACCTAAGTCTTCACCCAATGTGACAATTAACATTGTGTGCCAACTTGGCTAGGCTGTGCTGCACAGTTCCCTCAAACACTGCTCTAGATGTTGCTGGGAGAGTATTCTGTAGATGTGATTCACATTTACAATCAGCTTACTCTGAAAAGCTCACCCTTGATCATGGTGATAGGCCCCATCCGACAAGTTGAAGGCCTGAAGAGCAAAAATGGAGTTTTCCAGAGGAAGGAATTCTATGTCAAGACTGTAGTACAGAGATCCTGCCTGAGAGTCCAACCTGCTAACCTATTCTACAATTTTCAGCCTTGTCTTTTCCCACAACTGTATGAGCCAACTCTTTAAAGTCACTCAATCTGTGTGCACGTGTGTGTGTGTGTGTGTGTGTGTATGTGTGTGGGTGTGTTCTACTGGTTCTGTTTCTCCAGGGAACCCTGATTGAAAGGGAAAAATATTATCCCACATTGTATAAAGTGACAAATAGAATAAAACCACACTCAAGCCCTGGTACTCAGCACTGACTGCAGCAGGACTGGGCACAGACACCACGGAACTCCTTCAGAGACAATAATCACCCCCTGCCAGCATGCTTTAAGAAAAATCTTTTGCCAGGCAAAGTGCTTAATAAAAATTCTTGTATATTCTTGTATATTCTCTCTCAAACAATACTATGGTTTCTACCAAATGCCTCTATTGAACTGAAAATTCAAGACATTTTTAAGTTGTCCTACATTTTGCCAATTTTGCCATTTCCCTAACAGATTCCTGTCTGCTAGTCCCAAACCAAGCTCTTCCTTAGCGTGTATAGATCTTTTCTGAGCCTGCCTTGCCTCCCTATACTACCTTACGCCTGACCATTTGAGCTCCTGGAAGACAGGGGTGCTTTCATGTTTCCCCAGATAGTGCCCGGCATATTAGCAGAAGCGTAGTAGCTGCCAGCTGCCAGGCAGAGATCTGCAGGACCAGATCAGTCAATGACTGAGATTGAAACGGAATCTTATGAACTACACACTTTTGAGCTATTCAATTTAATTTCATTAAAATTTCATCACAGCCTTGAGGTATAATGAAGTGTTACTGAACTAGATAGCCACATGTATTTGACTCATGGCTAAATCAGATTCAATACTCAGACACCAAGCAGGGAGGCCTTGGCCTAACAATCTACGCCTCCCATACATGGGGGCCTTTTACTGAAAACACCTGTATATCCCTCAGGTTAGAACATTAGCGCTTATACCCCCCACACATTACAATCATCTGAGGGTTTTCAAAACTCAAACCAATCATGCCCTGGACCCATCTTAGACCAACAGAGTCTCTGGGGTTATTCTGACTTTTAATCAATATTAAAAAAAAAAAAAAAAAAGCTCCCCAGGTGACTCACGTGTAGTCAGGGTGGGAATCATAGTCTTTACCAGGGCCTACGCTAAGTTTGTATACTTTATGGAGTAGCTCAAGCTATAATGCTGGAATAACAGGTAAATTCTAGAAATATAACCACGGGCTATAGGAAATTGTAGTAAGTTGATAATTTCTCCCATAAGGATGCTGCAGTAGAAGCACTTTGCTTATAAAGTGTGTACTAATTTAGTCACCCATAAAACGTAACTCATCAAGGGCATCAAGAAAATATCCACAGCGATAATTCAACTAACATAAGGAAGTTACCCCTCAATACCTTTTTGGCCTCTTCAGATGTGACAGAGCTTCCAGGGGCTTCATCTTTGGAGATTAGAGTAATTCCATCTAAAAAGTAATTCAGAGTAAATCCAAATACAGTCAATTCCAATCTCACCTTCCTTTCTCCCACACCTCCTCCCCTCTTTGTGCTAACTCTTCACAGATGATGTGATTGTATATCTGGAAAATCCCAGGATTCTACTACAAAACTCTTAGAAGTGATCAAAGAATACAGCAGCATCCCAGGTTACAAAATCAACATTCATATATCTGTAGTCTTTATATATACCAACAATAGTCATGCTGAAAAAACAGTCAAGGAACTCTATTCCGTTCACAGTAGTGCCAAAGAAGATGAAATACTTAGGAGTTTACCTAACAAAGGATGTGAAAGCTCTCTATAAAGAGAACTATGAACCTCTAAGGAAAGAAATAGCTGAAAATGTTAACAAATGGAAAAACATACCATGCTCATGGCTGGGAAGAATCAACATTGTTAAAATGTCCATACTACCCAAAGCAATATATAATTTTAATGCAATCCCCATTAAAGCTCCACT
>CAUYQV010041907.1:0-12258 GCA_963574575.1 Galagoides demidoff
TGTGGTCCCAGCTACTTGGGAGGCCGAGGCAGGAGACTCGCTTGAGCCCAGGAGTTGGAGGTTGCTATGAGCTGTGATGCCATGGCACTCTACCCAGGGGGATAGCTTGAGGCTCCGTCTCAAAAAAAAAAAAAAATAAAAAAATAAAAATAAAAATAAAAATAAAAATTCCGAGCAAAGTTGTAGTGTAAGGGCTCCCAAAAAGATTTCTCTTCCATGAAATCAATGAGAACTGGCAAAAATTTTCAGAAGCTGCATGTACAGAACTCTGGAAATGAACCAAAGTCCTACAGTGATATAGAGAGTACTTATTCAGGAAAAAAAAAAATAGGTGAAAGTAAGAACAGTGGGCTGTGAATTTCATGAGGTTTTTACTTGCCCTAAGTCCTATCCCCCACTTCCCGGCTCTGCAGAAACCTGAGAAGCCAATAGCCTACAATCAAAGATTAAAGTATCCAAGTTGGGACAACCAGGTTGGAACTCTCTCAAAGCATCATACCCAGAGAATTGTCATTATTTGACTTGTCTCTTGGGTCCCTGGAAGACCTCATATGCGAGGCTGTCTTTATTTGATCTGACTAGGAGTTTGCCCAGCAAAAAAACCCCTTCCCCAACCTTTTAAGTTGAAACAGACTACAGGCAATTGTTGAACTTCACAGCTGCCTGAGACAGTTGGAGCAAACAATAGGTAAACTAGGAATTTAAAAGAAAAATACTGGGGATGGAGATGTCCATAGGAGCTTTGAAAAGCTCTGGAATCTTCTGGGAATCTATAACAGAAGACCACAGGTATTAGTGACGTTATACATATGCCCAGAATTGTGCAAATGCTCGGGTGAGAACTGAGAAGACCTCAACTTCCACTTCAGCTGAACTTGATCTAATAAGCAAGAAGGAAAGATTAAAAACTCATATCTAGGCATATCATAAACTGCTAAAAACCAATGATAAAAAAATCATGAAAGCAACCAGAGAAAAATATCATATCATACATTGTAGAACATAATTAAAATGCAACTCAGAAGGCAGTCAAAAATACTTTTAAAGAACTTAAAGCAAAAAACTGTTAAGTCAAAAGTCAACATCCACTGTGTATGTAATTCAAAGTAGAGTATTGTGTTGAAGTTTTCAATTTCATGATAGTTCACTTTACCCCTGAAGACCCCAAGAATTTTTTCTTTAGTTTTAAAGTCTGAAAAGGCCTTTCACAAAATTCCACATCTATTACTAATAAAATTCTTAGGGATATGGGGATTAATGATGTGAAAGGCATGCCCAAAATAGTTCCCATTGATCTCTCCTATCTGGCATTCGTGTCCTTCTCTCAAGTGTGGGTAAGACCTAGTGACTCGCTTCTACTGAACAGAATACAGCAAAAGCAATGGGTTATCACTTTCAAGAATAAATTGGAAAACGAACTGGCTTCTGTATTCTATATTCTCTCTTGCTTGCTCACTTTGATGGAAGCCAGCTGCTATGTTAGAAAACTACCCTACAGAAAGGCCGAGTGGCAAGGTATTGAGTAGCTCCTCTGACCAACAGCTAGTAAGAAACTGAGTCCTTTAGCCAAACGACCTGTAAGGAACTGAATCCTGCCAACAACCAAATGTGTGAATGCAGAAAAGGATCCTTCTCCAGGTGAGTCTTCTTATGAGACCACAGACCTGCCGAACAGCCTTGACTTCAGCCTTATAAGAGACCCTGAGTCATAAGGCATCCAGGTGCCAGCATGCCCAGATTCTAGGGCCTCAAAAAACAGAAGATAATGGATGTTTATTCCTTTAAATCACTACATTTTGGGGTAATGTGTTAAGCAGCAATGGATAATTATTATAGATGGATATTTGCTTAACACAATAGACTACATATACCTTAAATGTAAGGCAGCATTTTCTAAATGAGAAAATCTTAGAGGCATTTCCAATCAGGTCAGAAAGAAGGTAAAGATGCCTCACCATCTCCAGTGTACTTTTACATCAGTTGGAGGGACTAGTTGATACAATTAGACTAAAGAAAATAATTAAAAGCAGTAGAGTTACAAAAGAAAAAAATAACGCTATCTGTAATTTCAGTCTTGAGTATACCTGGAAAACCCTAGAGAATCTATTATAAAGCTAACTGAAACAATACAAGATTTCAGCACAATATCAGTATGTAAAGTTAACATGCAAAAATCAGTTATGTTCATATATATAAAACTAACCAATTACAAGATACAACAGATGAGAAAACTTATATATAACAGCAGGAAAAAAATAAATTAAGTATTTAGGAATATACTTCACAAATCTTCAAAACCTTTATCAGAAAAACTATAATGCACCCTAAAGGATGTAAAAGTAAATCTAAAAAGATGGACAGACATCCTTATTCTTAGAAATACACACTGAAGTATTTAGAGGGAAAGAGCCATGATGTATGTAACTTACTCTCAAAAACTCCAGAAAAATAAGTACACATATACGTATGTACAAAAAGAAGGAAATTGGGCAGCACCTATGTCTCAAAGGAGTAGGGCGCTGGCCCCATATGCCGGAAGTGGTGGGTTCAAACCCAGCCCTGGCCAAAAACTGCAAAAAAAAAAGAAGGAAATCAACTTGATAAAGCAAGTTTTAAGGTCAAATACCACCAAAAATGTTTAAATGGAATCTAATCAAGAGGAAACAATCAGATAAATTCAGATATCTATTTTAAAAAGACATAATTTAAACGTGAACTATATGTTTGGTTATACTGAGTTAATACATTATTTTTGTAGGTGTGATAATATTATGCCTGCAATTTACTTTCAAGTGCTTTAGCACTAAAAAGTACATGTGGGGGTGAGGAAAAGGTAAGCAGGAGAAAGAAATAGCAAAATGCTAAAATTAGCATAGCAAAATGCTAAAATAAGTTAAATTTAGGTGAAGGGTATATGGGTGTTCTCTGCACTATGGTTTTATTTAAAAATTTTTTCTTTATTAAATCATAACTGTGTACACTGATGCATTTATGGAGTTCATTGTACTGATTATAATATACAATATGAAATGCTTACATTGACCTGATTAACAAACACATCCATCACCTCCGTAATTTATTTGTTGTGGTTAAGACAATTATAGTCTTTTCTTAATAGTTCTGAAATGTACCACTGCATTATGCACATTAAGCGAGGTCCCACCAAACACCCTCCCTCCTCCTGATGTCTCTCTGCCCCTCCGTTCTTTTCCCTCCTACTTTCTGGACTATAATTATGTTTTACCATTCATATGGATATGTAGGTCATTATATATGGATTTCATAGTAGTATTGAGTACACTGGATACTTTTTTCCCATTCTTCAGATACTTTACTAAGATGAATATGTTCCAGCTCCATCCAGGTAAACATAAAAGATGTGAAGTCTCCATCTTTTTGTGGCTACACAGTATTCCATGGTGGACATACACTACAATTTGTTAATCCATTCATGGGTCGATGGGCACTTGGGCTATTTCCATGTTTTGGCAATTATGCATTGGGCTGCAAAAAATATTCTGGTGCAAATGTCTTTGTTGTAAAATGATTTTTGATCATCTGGATATATACCTAGTAGAGGAAATGCAGGATCGAATGGTAGGTCTACTTCTAGTTCATTGAGTATACTTCAAACTTCTTTCCAAAGCATCCTAGGAAAACTATAGAACCATGTGTAGGTAGGGGGATGACTGGAAAGAAGTCTGCACTGTGTTTTCCACTTTTCTATTAGTTTGAAATCTTTCTAAATGAAAAGGTGAGACAAAAAGAAATGACAGGGAAGATGGAGGGGTAAGTTAACTTCCCCTTTTCTACCTCCTGAAAATCATGTCAAATAACAAAAAGAACAAGAAATAGCAATGAAAACCCTTATGCAAAAAAATTAGAAGGCATCTAGGAAGAAAGATAAATATATCCAGATTTATCTTCCTCAGTGGTAAGTTAATAGATACTAAACACTGATGCATTAAAAAACTGAGGTATGAACGTATTCTTTAACATTATGGAAGTAATCACAAAAAGAACTATTAATAAAACAAATGAAGTATGGAAGATGTAAGGAAAGAGAGTTTTACTATGTATTTTAAATATATTGTCTGTCTGTTATGTCAAGGATCACATAGCAATAAGGACAATAGTAATAGCTTTTCCCAATTACCTGGACTACCCAGGATTCTCTGACAGAAAGCACTGTACTCAGAGAAAATGCATCTCTCCCTATCTTCATTGCCTTGAGATAAGATACTTGAAACTCAAATTTTAGGGGTAAAATACTAAACATACTATTGGTTTTAGCAGAATTATTGGTTCAGCTACATAAGCACCATGATCGTGACATCAAAAGAAATTAATTAAAATGGTATTTCCTGCTTTTTCAAATAATGTAGGAAAGATTTCATATTTCCATATTTCATTCTTTTAAAAAAAAATTTGAATAAACAGACTCACAGTTCCACAAGGTTTGGAAGCTTCTGAGCAAGGTTTTCTGGCTGAAAATAAAAACTCAGAATTAAATTTTATTTTTGAAAAATGAACAAACATTTCTAATTAGCTTAAGCATGAAGTATCTCTTTGAGGAATGTAAATTTTGAGAAATGCGAAAGTAATAAATCAGCACTCCTGCATTTTATGCTTGCACAGACAACACTCCAATTTAAATTTATCAATTTGAACACTTAAAATCAATATCCCTTAAAGAAACCAGAAACCTCATCTTGCATGCTCATGGAAACAGATGTGCAGACACAGACAAAGGGAAGAACACCATGTGGAAACAGGGCCATAGACAGTAGCAATGCAGCGCTAAGCCAAGAAAGACTGCTGGCCTAGACAGAGTTAGGAAAAAAGGTCCAGAACAGACTCTCCCTCAGAGCCCTGAGAAGGAGCCAACCCTGACCACACCTTGAGTTTGGATTCTTAGCCTCCATAACGGTGAGAGAATAAATTTCTGTTGCTTTAAGATACCCAGTTTACAGTGATTTCTTACAGCAGCCCTAGCAAACTAATATACCCCCACAAACTCCCAAGTCATGCTGAAGAAAAAGTAAAGGCAATCCCCAGGACCCCCAGGTACCAAGACCTATCCAAGTATTCCAAAAGAACAGAGGAAGCTGGGGCCCACGTGCTCCAAGGGAGTGTCAGGCCAGGCCAAAAGTTCTGAGGATCTGAGTAGAAGTGTAGTGTGGCAGGGATAGGAAACTGACCTTTGGGTAGAGAGAGAAAGGAGACAAATCTATGTCCCTTACCCAGAGTCAAAGAAACCTAGAATAATTCCACTCACAGGTTGAAAACAGGCTGTGTAGGGAAGAAAGCTGCCTGTCAATAACTGAAAGGCAGCTGCATGCGTGCCTGTGCATGTGTGTAATCTCACACACACAAGGTCCAAATTTACTCATACACAAAGATATGAGTTATAAGACTGAAAGAGCACAATGAGTCAGGAGTAAATATTTTTCCATTCTACATTCAAGAAAGGGGTAGTGTAAACTACATATAAATAACAAAGAATGAGGAATGACTTTTTAGAAGAAATTAGGTCTAACTTGGGTTCTGAAAGACATAAATGATAAGAGGCTAACCTGGGATGAACAGAAGGGTAGTTCTGGATAGCTTCTCCAAGCAACACATGCAAAGGCAAAAGATAATGAGGTATGTTTGGGAAATTATAAACATAATCTATTCTGCTGTAACTCTGTTAAGAGTCCTCTGAAGAAAGCTGACGTTTTCAAAAATTCTTTTTATAAACACGATTGTGTCATAGAAAAACTAGTGTTAGAGACTAGAAAGTTTTAGATTTGTAATCACAAAGCATATTTGAAATTATTTCAAAATAAAAGAATAAAATTTTAAAAAGTAATTTTCCATACAGAAACTTAATTATCATTACAAAAAGCATTAGAATTGCTACTCTCCATCTACTCCTCCATTTAACAATGAGCATGCTATGTCTTTTATAATTGAAAAAGTAAAAATTAAATCTTAAAACGTAGTATATACAGAATAAGCTTTTACATAAGTAACCAATTATGTATAATTTTAAATCTAAACACTCAATAGCACAAATATCATTAGTTTGGTATAGCTAGGGTATTAGGTTATGAAGGTGTATGATTTTGCAGAGAGTGGCAAGAAACAGATGTATATTTTATACTAAGGAATAATTTTTTTAAAAAAATTCTGAATACAATACAAATCTACTGGTTTATTATAAACAAGAAAATGGCATTATTTTCATATTGGCGTATTTATGTATTTAAGTACAATACTTAGCAATAATATCCCAAGCTGCTTTTAGACCTCTAACCTTGTCCTTTTTAATTATCAAGTATCACTTAAGCAAATGAAGCATTAATGAATACCCACTTATACTAGAACTTCTTGTATTTAGTTTTATTTATTTGCTTTTAGATACAGGGTCTTGCTCTGTTGCCCAGGCTCAAGTGCAAAGATGTGATCATAGCTTACTGCAGCCTCAAATTTCTGGGCTTAAATTATCCTTCCAGCTGGGTCTCCCAAAGCATGGGGATTATAGGCATGAGCTAACACACACAGGCTGAATTTAGTCTTAAAATGCTGAAAGCTGTGGTTTTTCCCCCCTTGTTTTGATATCAATATGTGCAATGAGCTCCTTCAAATGTTACTCATGATCTACATAAAGCCCTGGAATGTTTCATTTAGTATTGGTCCCTCTTTCTTAGAAAAAAGAATACAAATTCCCATTTATGGGCATACATATAATACAAAGCATGCTAAGAAAACTGTAGAACCATGTGTATGTAGGAGGATGATTATAGCGTTCTTATAAAAGGAAAAACATCAGAAAAGAAATGCTATTAGAGTCTCATTTAGTTTCATCTGCTACAATATCAATATTGCATCTGGGTAAATTATACAATCCCTGGTCATTCTTTCTGGATGCCTACTTGGCTCCCTCAGACAACACTGTATGTCTTCTTTCCATGGCAAACTAGTTAGTTCTTTTAAGCTATAGCTATATACACAATTAAAGAGTGAAATAACATCTCTGCTGCTAACAGTGTGCCTCTGTCTTTATTAATAAGTATTGTGTTTTTATTTAAGAAGTAGTACATTGGCCTTGAGGAAATTGGAATTCATTAGAATAATGCCCTTTAAAAACACAAACCAAAAAACCAATTATGAATAGATCTCCCAAAAGCCTGGCAAATAGGCAGCTGGTTGCATAGGCTATGGCTGACACCTACTGGTGTTCTAAAATGTTCTCTGCTTTCTAAAACATTTTTAGCAAGATAGCTCAAGAATATATGGGAAATACTATACATTTTAATTTTTATACTTCTATAATTTAGATACAGCAAGCAACTGGACAATTTCAAATCAATGTCAAGGTTTTGGTTACTCTGTGGATAACTAAGCTGTAATGCTTAAGAATGTCACAAGAGTTAGTTTACCCAAATCCATAGGACTTAAAAACTTTTAAGTTTTTAAATATTTTTAAGTTTAAAATCCTGATAAAAGCAATAGTCTTAGTGTTTCTCAAATCTGTTATTACTATTATTTCCTTCTCTTTTTCACAATTTTGAAACAGAAAAGTTTTTTCATATTGTATGATCCCATTTATTAGAAATATCCAGAATAGAACAATCCAGAAAGAAAACAGATTAGTGGTTTCCAGGGCTGGGGTTGGGGGAAGGAGAGAACTTAGGAGAAACTACTTAATGGATAAGAGGTTTACTTTGAAGCAATGAAAATGTCTAGAACTAGACACAAGTGGTGGCACACACTACAAATACACTAAATGCTAATGAATTCTTCACTTCAAAATGTTTAATTTTGTTACATCAATTTCATTTCAATAATTTTTTAATCATTTTAATTTTTTAAAAGTTAATGAAGTTTTGGCACTGAAGGAAAAAGTACTTCATTCACCACCTCCCACAACATGCTCCACTAGGGTTCCTTGTTGGATCAATAACCTGGTGTCATTGCTTCTGAGCAGGTTCATGAGTTAAATACCATGTTTTCTATATCAAAACAACTGTGGTCAACCTCTTTTCCTGCCAGCAATATTTTGCCATTCTTCCTCCAGTATGTCCCTATGTTTCTATGTATGTGAAAGAGCGCCATTTATCAAGAGAAGGCTCAGACACACTAGCAGGCTAACAGGATCACAGACAGATAACCAGCACAACCTTTCTTCTTCCACAGTGGCATAAAAGCCTCCAGAGTCGTAGTTCCCATTTGCTCCCCAAAGTTCACCATTTACTTGTCTTGTCTCTTGGTTCACATTCCATTAGTTACTTGTTTTCCTTTTTTTAATTTCTGTCATGATGGAAATATTCTTTATCTGTGTTGTCCAATAAGGCAGTCACTAGCCACATGTAGCTATTAAATACATAAAATGTAGTTATGAGGCTGAGGAAGTGATTTTTAATATTCTCTCACTTTGATTTAAATGTTATTAGCCACGTGTGGTTGGTAGCTACATTAGAGGGTACAGAATTTATCCTTATACTCATGATCAATTTTTCCACTCACACTCCATTCTTTTAAATGTAACACATAAAAAATAACTATTTAACTGTCTGAATAAATTTTTAGATTCTTTTTCTTTTTCTTTTTTTTTCTTTGAGACGGAGCCTCAAGCTATCCCCCTGGGTAGAGTGCCATGGCATCACAGCTCATAGCAACCTCCAACTCCTGGGCTCAAGCGAGTCTCCTGCCTCAGCCTCCCAAGTAGCTGGGACCACAGGCACCTGCCACAACGCCCAACCATTTTTTGGTTGCAGCCATCATTGTTGTTTGGCGGGCCCAGGCTGGGGATTCGAACCCGCCACCTTAGGTGTACGTGACTGGCGCCTTAGCCGATTGAGCCACAGGTGCCGAGCCTATTTTTCATAAAAATAAGTGAAATTAGTATTTATAGAGACTAGACTGCTTAGTATTTACAGAGTAATTTTAGTACAGAGACTAAAATTACCATTTTAAGATATATAAACTTAAAAAGTTTTAAATATTGTATTTTCAGAACTGTAGATATTTTATTGCCAAAAATGTAAAATAAACATTGAGAATTATTTTTAACTTACCAAAAACTTATAAAAATACGTTCAAAATTAAAAATGCTTCACATTCAGTATACATACAAAAAGGATATATGTATGAATTTGATAAAAGCTTGATAACCAAGAATATTTTTCAAAAGAAAAAACTAAGCCAAGTATGGTGACTCATGCCTATAACCCTAGCACTCTGGGAGGTTGAGGCAGGTAGACTGCTTGAGTTCATGAGTTCAAGACCAACCTAAGCAGGAACAAGATCCCATTTCTACTAAAAACAGAAAAAACTACCTGGGCATTCTGGCCAGCTACTTGGTAGGCTGAGGCAAAAGGAATGCCACATCATGCTAGCCACAGCAAGAGTAAGACTCAAAATAAGGGAAAAAACTAGCATTAAAAATTGTGGAACTGTCTCATTAAGTATTAATCTTAAAATTATCTATTTAAAAATGAAAGCTATATAAATATTATAAATAAAAGTTGACGGTTAGAAAAATCAATTGCCTCTTCTATTTTTTAATATACTTTCACTAAATATGATTTTAACTATAATTTTCAAAGCAATAGAAAATAAGTGTAAACAAAATACTAAACACTTATTCCCATAGAGCCACACCTACCATTTAAAATTATACCTAGCCTGAAAAATTCTGCAAGTTTATAACATAATCGTTTTGGGGGGAGCATGTCCTAAGGCAGCCATTCTCAGGTTTTTGGTTTTCCCCAGTTGTTGAACCCTTGCAGTTTCATCTGCTCTGGGATACAGGACCTCCAGTTACAAGCTATCTCTATTGAAAAGGGTTGTGACTCATAGGAACTGTATTAAAGGACCATCGCATTAGGAAGGTTGAGAACCACTGTCCTAAGCTATTGAGCTTAGTATATTTCAAGTGCCTTATTTACATAACGTATATATTTGTTAACCAATTTCCTGGGCTAACACTAGTGTCTCACTTTCAGTACACAGGTGCCTCATATACTCATAGTGCAGTGAATGTTTGAATGTGAACTTAAACTTATGAAAACATACACATGGCAATGGGCTTTGAGCCTTTTGCTGCAAATATTACCCTTCAAATATACAACAAAATGGTCTGGCTGGTTGGTATAAGGGAAAGATTCCTAGACCTGCCATCTCTTTCTACCCTACACCAACTTTCCAGGCAGAAACTAGGAATCACAAAATATAAATTAAATGAGGTTCCCTATATTTTAATTAAGAAGGAATGATACATGCTTTTAAAATATTTCCTTTAAGTTAGAGTTTAACTGGGTAAATTCACTTAACATGCAACACAGTGGATAAATGTGGTTAAATTTTAACTACATGGTGCTAGGCTAGAAAGAAGTCATCAAAAAATACCTGTAGAATTAAAGTGAAACCAAAATTAACTAGACTAAAAATTAAGACCCTTTGTTTTTTTGTTCTAACTGGCCATAAACCTCTAGATTAACCTCTCCTAATCTTAGTTTCTTTAAAAAGAAAAATCATCTAAAATATAGAATTCTAGAGTCAGTAAACAGAATTAAATTGTGGGACATTTTCTGAAAAAGGAGAGCCTTTAAATTATGACTTACAAGAGGCTTATCTATAGTATCTTAACTATCTGATGTGGAACCACTGTCAGTTAAACAGTAACAATGAGAAAAAAAATTTCTAAATCTGAAAATTCAATGAGAAAACAGCTTCAATTTGTAACAAAACTCTGAATTTTCAGGCACAGATATATTAATAAGACAGGATAAATCTGTAACTACTGCTTTCAAGGGCTATACCACATATAATGCTTTACTATTTCACATTCTTATCTGTTTTCATATATTCAATTTAATAAATAATTGACAGCTTTTCAATAGAGACAGCTTAAGAACAGAGTGATCATGGTGATTCTGGAGGTCCTGCATCCCAGAGCAGGTAAAGCTGCAAAGGTCCAACAAACCTGGGGAAAACCAAAAGCCTCTCGACTTGAATTCAAAA
This sequence comes from Galagoides demidoff, assembly GCA_963574575.1. Classification (NCBI taxonomy): domain Eukaryota; kingdom Metazoa; phylum Chordata; class Mammalia; order Primates; family Galagidae; genus Galagoides; species Galagoides demidoff. The sequence goes on from CAUYQV010041907.1 coordinate 11,014, forward strand.
TGTGAACCAAACAAACGACAACATTAATTCCCTCTCCCTGGTTCTCCTATCATACTTGGTTGTGTGATGCTCTTTTATGCCATCTCCTCATTTTTCCCTTTAGATGTTCCAATGCTCACTTGATCCAATTCCTACTATTACCAAATTCAAAGGTAGATGTAGTTGTCTGTCCTTCTGTCATTAATCTCTCTCACCCTCAGCCTAGCCATTGAGAGTGACCGATGTCAATACAACATATGTAAATCAAACAGACTCACTGATTAATATTTGAGAATTTGATAAAATCTTGTGGTACTACAGTCAAACCATCTTAAAATTATTCTCAATTATAAAAATAATATTGAAAAGAGTATAAATCAAACTTAATAGTTGAGCCTTCCCCTTTTACTACAAATACTTAAGGCTGTTTCTTCCAAACCCTCCACCCATCCACACCTATAATTATATTTGATGTATAACTTTTAAAAAAATTTGTGATGTACAACTTTTTTAATGCATTAGTTTATTTGTCTATAAAATGGGGATAATAACAGTACCTACCTCATAGGATAGTCTTAAGGATTAAATAAAACATATAAATTGCTTATCACAAAAAAAAAAACGGGAAAATATACCATGCTCATGGCTGGGAAAAATCAACATTGTTAAAATGTCTATACTACCCAAAGAAATATATAATTTTAACGCAATCCCCATTAAAGCTCCACTGTCATATTTTAAAGATCTTGAAAAAATAACACTTCATTTTATATGGAATCAGAAAAAACCTCCAATAGCCAAGACATTACTCAGGAATAAAAACAAAGCAGGACAAATCACGCTACCAGACCTCAGATTATACTATAAATCCATAGTGATCAAAACAGCATGGTACTGGCACAAAAATAGAGAGGTAGATGTATAGAACAGAATAGAGAGCCAACAGATGAATCCAGCTACTTACCGGTACCTGATCTTTGACAAGCCAGTTAAAAACACGGAGTGGGTAAAAGATTCCCTATTTAACAAATGGTGCTGGGCAAACTGGCTGGCAACCTGTGGAAGACTGAAACTGGACCCAGACCTTTCACCATTAACTAAGTTAGACTCTCACTGGATTAAAGATTTAAACATAAGACATGAAACCATAAAAATACTAGAAGAAAGTGTAGGGAAAACACTTGAAGAAATCGGCCTGGGTGAACACTTTATGAGGAGGACACCCCGGGCAATTGAAGCAACATCAAAAATACACTATTGGGACCT
>CAUYQV010041910.1:0-13188 GCA_963574575.1 Galagoides demidoff
GTCACAGCTCACAGCAACCTCCAACTCCTGGGCTTAGGTGATTCTCTTGCCTCAGCCTCCCAAGTAGCTGGGACGATGGGCACCCGCCACAATACCAGGCTCTTTTTTTGTTGCAGTTTGGCTGGAGCTGGGTTCGAACCCGCCACCCTCGGTATATGAGGCTGGCACCCTACCCACTGAGCCACAGGTGCCACCCAGAATATAACTGTCTTAACACAATAACTAAGAAAACATGGTGAATGTTAACCAGTTTGATGTAAATATCTCAATGGTATATAAAACCAGCGCATTGTACCCCATGATTGCATTAATGTACACAGCTATGATTTGATTTTTAAAAAGTGGGTGGAGCCTGTGGCTCAGTGAGTAGGGCGCCAGTCCCATATACTGAGGGTGATGGGTTCAAACCCGGCCCTGGCCAAAATGCAACAACAAAAAAAGAGTATAAGGTTGCTATGAGTTGTAATGCCATAGCACTCTACCAAGGGTGACATACTGAGACTCTGTCTCAAAAAAAATATATATATTAAAGAAAAATTTGATGCTCATTGTGACACTTATAAGGAATGCAATATTTTTAATTTGAGAGAGAGGTGCAAAAGGTTATATTGCAGATATTAAAAGATAAAAAGCAAAAGCAAAGACAATTATTTCAAGTAGCAATAAAACCTGGAAATAATGCCACTGAAGCAACTTATAAAGTAGCTATCTACTTGAGATAAAAGGGAAGCCATTCAGTGATGCCAAAAGACATCCACATTGTAGGATGCTTAGACTCCAATAACATCTCAAAGTACAAACAACTACAACTACCTCTTTCAAGGAGAACATAAGTGATCAGCACTATGAATTAGTCTTCAACTTAACAACTTCATGCAATATTTTAAAAGGAAATACATATTAATATTATTCAATCACTTGGATGAATCAACTGATACTGCTGGCTCAGTACAAGTTTTTTGGTTTTTGTTTTTTTAAGAGACAGTCTCACTCTTTCACACTTGGTTGGTGTCAGGTCACAGCAATCTCCAGCTCCTGGGCCCAGGCGATTCTCCTGCCTCAGTCTTAGCCTCCTGAGCAGCTGGGACCACAGGCACCCGCCAGAATGCCCAGCTATTTTTTTGTTGCAGTTTGGCCGGGGTCAGGTTCGAACCCACCAACCTTGATATATGGGGGTGGCACCCTACTCACTGAGCCACAGGCACTGCCTCGTCGGTACAAGTTTGTTTTTTTTTTTTTTTTAAGAGACAGAGTCTCACTTTGTTGCCCTTATTAGAGTGCTGTGAAGTCACAGCTCACAGCAACCTCTGGCGATTCTCTTGTCTCAGCCTCCCAAGTAGCTGGGACTACAGGTGCCCGCCGCGACACCCGGCTATTTTTTTGTTGCAGTTTGGCCAGGGCTGGGTTTGAACCTGCCACCCCAGGTATATGGAGCCCTACTCGCTGAGCCACAGCGCCGCCCCTTCGGTACAAGTTTTATACTTCATTTGGGTCATAATAGAAGTTTTCTCTGTTATGAAGAGTTACCCACTTTGGGCACTCTTGAGCAGATTGAGGGGACTAGTTAACAACTTTCAAGACAGATATCGTGAAGTTGGACTGAATTTGGTAAATTTAGTGAGTGCATGTACAGACGCTCTACCTTCCATGACAGGAGAACAAGAAGGGTTCATTGCATAGTTTTAAAAAGTATTAGCAGATCTGGGTGCTCTCATTTCTTTTCATTGTATCCTCCATGTTTTTACTTAATTCTTTGAATTTATGGAATGCAGTTATAGTAACTGTTTTACTGTCACTTTCTGCTATTTCTAACATCTGTGTTGACTCTAAGTATTTGATGACTGACTTTTCTTCTCCTTATGAGTTGTGATCTTCTGTTTTGTGCCTGATAATCTTTGAATAGATGCCAGGCAAGGCTAATATTACCTTTGTTGGATGGTGGATATTTTTGTTTCTCTATAAATATTCTTGCATCCTTGCCCCTGGTCACTTGGACAAAGCTCTCCTGCCCTTGCCCCTGCTTACTTGGAAAAAGTTTTATACTCTCAGGTCTTATTTTTAAAATATGTTATGTGTGATAAATACAGTGCTTTGTCCGGACTAATAATTCCTTGTGAGTAAGCAAGACCTCCCCCCACAAAGCATCCACCCACCATGCTCAGGAGGTTGTCCAGGCTGGGAGGTGGGATTTTGGGGCTTCAGTGCTGCCCATGGGCCCTCTTGGGTGGTTCTGTTCCTGGCCCAGCAGCTGCTCCATGTCTCCCCTGGTCTGCACTACCCTGGTCTGCATGCCACTGTGACCCTCTGCCATCACCAGACTTCTCCCCGGGCAGCTCTCTCCTGCCAAACTCTGTTCTGAGAACCTTAACCCTCTTGGCCTCTTGGAGCCTCTGTCTCCCCATGTCTGCCTGTGCTCCCATCCCTGGGCTGCAGCCTGGAAACTCTCTGAGGTGGTAACTGGGGGTGTGTGTTTCCCTGTTTGTTCCTGTCTTAAGGATCAACATCCTTCCCAGTCAATGCCCCTATGTATCGACCATATCTTTTGTCTAGTTGTTGTTGCTGTTTCCAGTGGGAGAGGAAATCTAATCCCCATTGCTCCGTCTTGGCCAGAAGCAGACATCTACCGTAACTTAGGCTTTTTTTTTGCAGTTTTTTGGCCTGGGCTAGATTTTTGAACCCACCACCTCTGGCATATGGGGCTGGCGCCCTACTCCTCTGAGCCACAAGCACCGCCCAAATCACTCTTCTTAACTCTTTTTCTTTTCTTTTCTTTCTTTTTTTGTTTTGTTTTGTTTGAGACAAAGCCTCAAGCTGTTGCCCTGGGTAGAGTGCTGTGCTGTCTCAGCTCACAGCAACCTCCAACTCCTGGGCTTATATGACTCTCTTGCCTCAGCCTCCCAAGTAGCTGGGACTATAGGCGCTTGCCACAGTACCCAGCTATTTTTTGGTTGTAGTTGTTGTTGTTTGGCAGGCCTGGGCTAGATTCAAACCCACCAGCTCTGATGTATGTGGCTGGTGTCTTAGCCACTATAACTTATGCTTTTACTGGTGGGTTGTTTTTGTTTGTTTGCAGTTTTTGGCCGGGGGCAGGTTTAAACCTGCCACCTCTGGTGTATGGGGACAGTGCCCTACTCCTTTGAGCCACAGGCACCGCCTTTTACTGGTATTTTTAAAAGAGGCTCAACAGGGGATGTTTTGCAGACACACTGGGCCCAGAGCCCCGCCTGTCTCTCCTCACGCCTCTGCACCTCCTGAGGTCTGTCCTCGCTCTGGCCTGTATTGCTCTCCTGCCCTTGCCCCTGCTCACCCCTGTGTTAGTTAGATCTATTCAGAATTTCAAGTTGTGTCTTCTTTCTTCTCTTCATTTCTCCTCTGTTGCCATCAGCACTATCACAGGCAAACACAGAGCCTTTCTGGGCAGCAGACCCAGGTTGAGCCCACTGACACTAATCCTCAGGATCAAATATAGGCCACTGGTGTCCAGAACATTCTGCAGAAGTGGCCCTGACAAACCATGCCCCAGCCAGGCCAGCTGTCCTCTGCATCCCTCAGCTCTGATGCCCAGACCATCTGCCTCGACCCTGCATGAAAGAGCAGACTGACCAAAATAGCTATTAATGGGAAAGTATCCTATAATTACAACACAGTTATGCCAATTACCCCAACCTGCTGAAGGGAGAGCTTTAACTTCCCCATGGGATTGGCCCTCAGGTCTGAGGGAGGAAAGACAACCTGGGGCCTCTGTGGTGCTCAGGATGGGCAGCCACCCTCACCCTGGCAGCTGGCCTCCACCCACCAGCCCACGATGACAGAGGTATAGCGGTAGTGAGAGGCTGCAGCCCTCAGGAGCTGAAATGCCAACTCCCACCAGCCGGCCTGCCCACAGCGAGTATAGCCCCCAAGCCTCTGACACAGCCAGAGGCATCCTTGCTGCAGTCCCCAAAGGAGGGGCACTGGGGCTGCAGGAAGCTGGGAACGCCAGGCCATGATGTTGCTCCCCCGCCACCAGCCACTTCCCAGCACACAGTCCCTCCTGCATCTCTCAGCCTATGGGAAGCAGCCAAGTTCCTCCATCCTCCCCCAGCTTGAGGACCTCCCCCAAGTCCTCAAATAAAAGCAAGCACAGGCTCAGCGCCCATAGCTCAGTGAGTAGGACACCGGCCACATACACCAAAGCTGGCAGGTTTGAGCCTGGCCCAGGCCTGCTAAACAACAATGACAACTGCAACCAAAAAATAGCTGGGCATTGTGGCAGGCACCTGTAGTTCCAGATACTTGGGAAGCTGAGGTAAGAGAATCACTTAAGCCCAAGAGTTTGAGGTTGCTGTGAGCTATGATGCCATAGTACTCTACCAAGGGTGACATAGTGAGACTCTGTCTCGAAAAAAAGCATAATGAATACTGGTGTATTCATTGCCTGAGCCCTCACCATTTCAAGGCTGTATTCTTAGAAATATTCACTAATGGCTCGGCTCCTGTGGCTCAAGTGGCTAAGGCACCAGCCACACACACGTAAGGTGGTGGGTTCGAATCCAGCCTGGGCCTGCCAAACAACAATGACGGCTGCAACCAAAAAATAGCTGGGTGATGGGTGCCTGTGGTCCCAGCTACTTAGGAGGCAGAGGCAGGAGACTCACTTGAACCCAGGAGTTGGAGGTTGCTGTGAGCTGTGATGCCATGGCACTGTACCCAGGGGGACAGCTTGAGGCTCCATCTCAAAAAAAAAAAAAAAAAAGAAAAAAAATACTCACTAATTAAATAAGTACTTATGAAAGCAGGTCCAGGGCAAACATCCTTCCCTACTCAGCAACATGTGACCTTGGGACCGCTTTGTCAACAGGCTGACAGACAGTGAGAGCACTGGCTAGCAGAGGACTTTGTCTTGATTACTGGCTGCTCCACAAGGGACTCTCAGACTGGGGCCTAAAATAGCAACCTATCCTTAGGACTTAAAGCTCCATGGTGGGCTGAGCTCAGCTGCGTGGCTCTTGCCTGGGGGGTCTCCTGTGTAGTGAGGAGGCCTCACTAAGCCTGTCTCCATCTCTTTTTCCACGCAGCCTCTCTCAACACAGGACTCTGAGCCTCTAGATACTTACTCTCTGAAGTCACACTGTGTTTTATCCCCCACACACTGTGGCTTATACAAATCCAGTGCAGGAGGGATACATAGTGGTGAGTCCTATGAGGCCTTGTCTTCCAAAAGGCTGTTCTACAAAGGGTTGGTTAAAGTCTAGCAAGTCAGCTTGGCGCCCAAAGCACAGTGTTTACAGTGCCAGCCACATACACCAAGGGTGGCAGGTTCGAACCCAGCCCAGACCAGCTAAACAGCAATGACAACAGCAACAAAAAATAGCTGGTGGGGCAGTGCCCATGGCTCTAGGAGTAGGGTACCCCCTCTTATACCAAGGGTGGCAGGTTCAAGCCTGGCCCTGGCCAAAACTGGAGAAAAAAAAAATAGCCAGGCGTTGGGGCTGGCACCTGTAGTCCCAGCTACTTGGGAGGCTGAGGCAAGAGAATTGTTTAAGCCCAAGAGTTGGAGATTACTATGAGCAGTGACAGCACAGCACTCTACCCAGGGAGACATCTTGAGACTTTGTCTCAAAAAAAATTTTTTTACCATAAGACACTTGTGCCCAAGGAAAAGAAAAAGAAATATGGGGTACCTGTGGTGATGTTCCCCAGTCACTTATTTATTTCTTATTTTCACCTCAATTATTTTTTGCCCTCTACCTTTAAAAAAAAATTTTTTTTTTTTTTAAGTCTAGCAAGTCTTTGCCATCCGGTGGTCTGGGGTGCAGCCCAGAGATCGGTACTTCGTTTTGTTTTGTTTTGTTTTGTTTTGTAGAGACAGTCACACTTTATCATCCTTGGTAGACTGCCATGGAGTCACATAGCTTATAGCAACCTCCAACTCCTGGGCTTAGGCAATTCTCTTGCCTCAGCCTCCAGAGTAGCTGGGACTACAGGCGCTTGCCACAACACCCAGCTATTTTGTTGTTGTTGTTGCAGTTTGGCCAGGGCCGGATTTGAACCCGCCACCCTCGTTACATGGGACCGGCTCCCTACTCAATGAGCCACAGGTGCTGACTTCTGGAAGGCCCTAAACAGGTATGAACACAAAACAGCTGCCTCCAAAGGAAATGACTTAAATGTTTGGGTTTTTTTTTTTTTTTTGAGACAAGCCTCAAGCTGTCACCCTGGGTAGAGTGCCATGGCATCACAGGCCACAGCAATCTCCAGCTCCTGGACTTAAGCAAGTCTCTTGCCTCAGCCTCCCAAATAACTGGGACTACAGGAACCCACCACAATGCCCGGCCATTTTTTGGTTGCAGCCATCATTGTTGTTTGAGGGGTCCGGGCTGGGGATTCGAACCTGCCACCTCAGGTGTACGTGGCTGGCGCCTTAGCCGATTGAGCCACAGGTGCCGAGCCTAGGGCGGTGGCATTTATTTAAGTTATTTAAAAAAGAATTAGTGGGGGTCTTAGTTCATGGAGGATAAAGTAGGAATATTTTGGGTGTAAGCAACAGAAACCATCTCAAGAAAAGGGGGGATATTTTTGGAGCCCTGTGGAAAAGCTTATAGACTAGATGGGATTCTATGATGCCAAGGAACTTCAACTTGGAGTACACACAGGAAATTAGAATAGAAGAGACATCTCAGGGTTCTTTCTGTCGAGTCTCCGTGTTACTTACACAGACTCTGAGTAACCTAGGGATTCTGAGGAAGGAGGTTCCTCCCCCCTGAGGAGGTCACATTAGGCTTTAAAAAGGAGTGAAATGGGATTTGGAGCCTGGGGCGGGGGGCTTACAGTTTATCTGGGTACAGAGGACTAGGGGCCCAGAGTAATTGAGACTCAGAAAACAAAACAAGGAAAAGAATGATAGCAGGACACACTGTGATATTAAGGGAAATTGAATAGGCCAGACTGTCTGGAATGGAGGTTTTCAGAAGGGAAGAAGTGGAAGCAGAGCTGGAAAGGTGAGGCAGGCCAGATTAGATGGGGCTCTGCCTGCCAGTCTGAGCGCTGGGGGCATTCACAGCCGAGCAGTTGGCCTGGCGGGGCTGAGGGGAAGCCAGTCAGCAAAGCGTCATCAGTGCCTACTGATGTTGTCTTCTCTGGGTAGCGCATTCGTACCTCGGGGTAGCGCATTCGTACCTCGAACCTTGAAGGTGGGACTTGGCTTCCTTCTCTCAAAGTGACCACAGGCAGGTCTGCCATGATTTCTTGCCCAGACTCCCATAATCATGTTTTGAAACCTGTTCACCCCATTTGGAAAGTTACTAAATCCTTAATCCCAGATGCAGTGAGCTTGGCCTTGAAGAGCAATTGCTGCCCTTTCATGTAGGCCAGTTGTTCCACGTAGTAACCACAGTAATAGCGGCTAAAATTTTTGAACATTGGTTATGTGCCAGATGCTATTCCAGTAGCTTATGTACTTTTATTTTGTCCTATTTTATGCTGTTATACTTCCTAGTTTACTTTTGGTTTTGTTTTTGAGACAGGCACTCACTCTGTCACCCAGGCTGAAGTGCAGTGGCAGGATCATAGCTCCCTGAAGCCTTGAACGCTGGGGCGCAAGTGATCCTTCTGCCTCACCCTCCTAGGTAGCTGGGACTATAGGTGTGCCACCACCATGCCTGGCTCTGTCAACTGGATTGAGGGTGGGGGACACTTTGCAGGACAGGGTTGGAGTCTTCCCATAGTGCATAAACCTGGCTTTATAAGTCAGTGCCGGGACCAATTTGCCTCTCAGTGATGGTTCAAGGCTCTGAAGTCTCCAGATCCATCTTGGGGGAGCAGGCCTAGCCTGAGTCACCCCCAGTGAGGAAGGTCTTCAAAGACTCCAGCAGCTCAGCAGGTCAGAGGTGACACTAAGATGCTTGTCATCACCAGGCAAGAGGCCGGAGTGATCATCACTGGCCCAAGGCAATGCTGGCCCAGGCAACAGCCCAGGAGATGTCGGAGGAGGAGGGCAGGAGGGGAGGTAGCATGTGCAGAACTGGGAGACTGTGTGTTCTGTGGGGAGATGAGCGAAAGGAATGGATACCCAGTCCCAGCACACTACCAGTTAGCTGGGGCTGCAGCTCTTGGGATTTGAAGCTGAATGCAGGGGATGAGAGAGTGGAGGACAAGCCCCGAATTGGGATGCTGGGCTCAGGAGAAGACCTGGGGAACATCAGTCCAGCTCCCCATTTGGCAGCCTCAGAGGTTCAGGGCTGTGAAACCTTACCTGGTGTCCCCAGTTGGAAGTTGGAAGTTGCCCTGGGGTATCTGGGCGCTTCCCACTCTACCCCACTCCCCACAACACCACCCCTCTGTGCTTCTTTTGTAGAACAATACCTCATTCTGAGTTTTGTGACCCAATCAGGAGGGGGGACAGGAGCTTCTTTCCAGATGGCTGTGGGTCTGGTGTCCCCTTGGATTCCACAGTTAATCCCAGATGTGAGCTGCTGGCTGTGATATCACTTTTTTCCCCTCCAATGGACCGAGAGAGGATTAAGTGTGCCTTGCTCAGGCCAGTTACACCCCTTCAGCACATTCCCAGGAGCTGTCCTCCAAAGCTTGTTCTTGGGCGTGGACTATTTGGAGTCCCAAGGACCTTCAGGTCTGGTGTTGCTCCAGGTCTAGCCAAGATTGGTGCGAAGTCATATATCCTGGGAATCCAGAGTGTGGATCCAAGGGATGAATTAACCTTGTGGAGGCTGGTCACTTCAGGAGCCAGGGAAGCTCTTTCTGGGGGTCTTGCTAAGATTTTGCTAAAACCAATGTTTTTCGTGGCTAATTCATTCCAAGGTGCTCCTGAAAATAATCTCTAAGTCTTTCTTTTCTGTTTTTAAGTTTGAACTTTGATAGCATTTATTTTTGATAGGTAACACATATATTCAGGTGGCTGCAAGTTCAAAAGGCTAAGTAGTAAAAATCCTCCCTCCCAGCCCAGGTCCTTCAGGCAGCCCACTCTATCACCTGAAAGTAGCCAGTGGTAACTGGTAAGTTTTTGCCAGGCTTCCTCTTGGAGAGAACCTGCCTGATGAACACAAATTGTTGGTGCAAGGAATTTTCTGTAAGATAAACTGTTAGCTGGAGTTTAGTCCTCCTGAATCCTAGCCACAAGAGCCCATGGGCAGAACACCAGCTCTGAGTGCAGATGCCAGGTCCCCTACTGTCTCTCCTTCTTTCTGGGATCTGAGCAAGTCCTGACCTCCGGGTGGTCTCATCTGCAAAACAAGGGGAGAGGAGAGAAAGACCTTCCTTTGTGAACTTGCTGAGGGAATTACACGAGACCATGTCCATTCCCAGCCCATTACCAGGCACACACATTGCACACATAATTCTTTTAAAAAAATCATATCCTTAATATTATTTATGATTGATGAACCATAATTATATACATTTATGGGGCATAGCATGAAGTTTTGATATTTGTATATGTGACACAACTAATCCAAACCAATTAACATATCCACCACCTCACCTATAGAACTCTATAGCGTGACATTTGAAATTTACTCTTAGATATCTTGAGATACATAATTCATTAGTATTATAGTCACCCCCCAGGCAGATCTCAAACCTATTTCTACTGTCTATCTGGAACTTCGTACACTTTGGTCAGCAACTCTTCATTCTCTCCACCCCTCCCATTGTTTTACTCTCTACACCTGTGAGTCCATCTTTGTCACCTTCCACGTGTATGTGAGGTCATGTTCTATTTTTCCTTCTGTGCCTGGCTTATTTCCCTTAGTGTAATGTCCTCCTCCAGATTCATCCACATTGTTGCAAATGACAGGATTTGCCCCTTTTCAAAGGCCAAATGGTTTCCACCATATATGTATTTAAATTGTATATATATCACATTTTCTTTATCCATTCATCTATTTCTGTTTGTTTTTGCTTTACAGACAGGGCCGCATTCTGTCACCCAGACTGGAGTACAGTGGCCTAATCATATCTCACTGCAACCTCAAACTGGAGCCATTCTCCCACCTCAGCCTCCTGAGTGGCTTTGACTGATGTGTGCTAAATTTTAAATATTTTTGTAGGGATGGATTTTCTTTATGTTGTCCAGGCTGGTCTTGAACTCCTGGCCTCAATCAGTCCTCCTGTCTCGGCTTCCCAAAATGCTGAAGTTATAGATGTAAACCACCACATTTATCTACTGATGGACGCTTAGGTTGTTTCTACATCTTGACTATTGTGAATAATGCTGCAGTGGACGTGGGAGTGTAACTAGCCCTTGGATATATTAATTTTAGTTCCTTTGGATTTATTTATATATCCAGAACTGGGACATATTCCACACTGGGCCACATGGTAGCTCTATTTGTAGTTTTCCCAGGAACCTCCATACATTTTCCGTAATGGCTGTTCTAATTTACATTCCCATCAACAGTGCATGGGAATACCCCTTTCTCCACATCCTTTCCAACACTTATTATCTTTCTCTCTTTCTTTTTATTCTTTTTTTTTTTTTTTTTGAGACAGAGCCTCAAGCTGTTACCCTGGGTAGAGTGTCGTGGCATCACAGTTCACAGCAACCTCCAACTCCTGGGGTCAAGCGATTCTCCTGCCTCAGTTTCCCAAGTAGCTGGGACGACAGGTGCCTGCCACAATGCCCAGCTATTTTTTTTTTTTTTTTGGTTTCAGCTGTCATTGTTGTTTGGCGGGCCCGGGCTGGATTTGAACCTGCTAGCTCAGGTGTATTGTCCGGCCCCCTTGTGGCTTGAGCCACAGGTGCTGAGCCTCTTTTCATTCTTATTTATTTATTTATTTACTTTTTTGAGACAGAGTCTCAAGCTTTCATCCTAGGTAGAGTGCTATGGCGTCAGAGCTCACAGCAATCCTCTTGCCTCAATTTTTCTATTTTCAGTAGAGATGGGGGAGGGGGTCTAAATTTTTGCTCAGCCTTGTCTTGTACTTGTGAGCCCATCAGCCTCAGCCTCCCAGAGTGCTAGGATTACAGGTGTGAGTCACAACACCCAGCTGACTCTTTTTATTTATTTATATTTATATTTATTTATTTATTTATCTATTTATTTTTGAGACGGTTCACTCTGTCACCCTGGGTAGAGTGCCATTGCATCATTGTAGCTCACAGCAACCTTAAACTTTTGGCCTTAAGCAATCCTTCTGCCTCAGCCTCCCAAGTAGCTGGGACTGGAGGCACCCACCACAGCACCTAGTTGGTTTTCTATTTTTAGTGGAGATGGTTTCGCTGTTGCTGAGGCTGGTCTTGAACTCTTGAGCTCAAAACAATCCATCCACCTCAGCTTCCCAGAGTGCTAAGATTACAAGCATGAGGGTGGTGCCTGGGGCTCAGTGGGTAGGGCACTGGCCCTATATACTGAGGGTGGAGGGTTCAAACCCGGCCCCAGCCAAACTGCAACAAAAAAATAGCCAAGCGTTGTGGCAGGCGCCTATAGTCCCAGCTACTCGGGAGGCTGAGGCAAGAGAATCTCCTAAGCCCAGGAGTTGGAGTTTGCTGTGAGCTGTGTGATGCCACGGCACTCTATAGAGGGCAACAAAGTGAGACTCTGTCTCTACAAAAAAAAAAAAAAAAAGATTACAAGCATGAGCCGCCACACGCAGCTTTCTTTCATCTTTTTGATAAAAGCTAGTCTAACAAGTACACATAATTCTTGATATTATCTGTTCAAGGTCTGACTTCCCCACTGGAACCTAGAGATTCCTAAGGGCAAGGCTGTGTCTGTGATAAGCACTGCTATATGCACACTCCCCAGCACAGTGGCCAGCAGCTGGTGACAGATAACTCACCATCACAGCCAAGTTGTAAAGCACTTGCCCTGTGGCAGGCCCTGTAGCAAAGTCACCAGAGTTGAATTCTCACAACCACCACATTTTGAGGGAGTTGATACCCTCATCCGCACTTCACAGATGACAAAGTAGAAGCATAGGTTGTGTCCTGGCTTAAGAGCAGCAATATCAGTATTAGATTTCGAGTTGCAGGGCTTTAGGGCCCAGTCACTGCTAGGGTGACCGACTCTTCCTGGATTTCCTAGAATTACTCTGGTTTAATTTAATTTAGTTTGTTTATTTATTTATTTTTTAATCCAATGCCTTTATTACAACATCTATTTATTTAATTAAGTAATTAATTTTGGTTGTTTTTTTTTTTTGCAGTTTTTGACCTGGGCTGGATTTGAACCCGCCACCTCCGGCATATGGGGCCAGTGCCCTACTCCTTTGAGCTACTGGCGCCACCCCATCTATTTATTTTTTGATACATGGTCTTGCTCTGTTGTCCAAACTGGACTGCAGTGGTGCTTTCATAGCTCAATGCAGCCTCAAACTCTTAGGGTCAAATGATCCTCCTGCATCAGCCTCCCAAGTAGTCAGGACAAAAGACACCTGCCACCATGCCCCATTAATTTTTAAAAATATATATTTTGTGGGGTGGCACCTGTGGCTCAGTGGGTAGGGTCCCAGCCCCATAAACTGAGGGTGGTAGGTTCAAACCCAGCTCCAGCCAAACTGCAACAAAAAAATAGCTGGGCGTTGTGACAGGTGCCTGTAGTCCCAGCTACTCGGGAGGCTGAGGCAAGAGAATCTCCTAAGCCCAGGAGCTGGAGATTGCTGTGATCTGTGTGACGCCACAGTACTCTATAAAGGGTAATAAAGTAACACTCTGTCTCTCAAAAAAAAAAAAAAAAAAAAAAAACCAAGGAATACCGCAGTGTCTCAGGTTACAAAATCAACACCCGTAAGTCAGTAGCCTTTATATATACCAACAATAGTCAAGCTGAAAAAACAGTCAAGAACTCTATTCCAGTCACAGTAGTGCCAAAGAAGATGAAATATTTGGGAGTTTACCTAACAAAGGACGTGAAAGATCTTTATAAAGAGAACTATGAAACTCTAAGAAAAGAAACAGCTGAAAATACTAACAAATGGAAAAACATACCTTGCTCATGGCTGGGAAAAATTTATATTGTTAAAATGTCTATACTACCTAAAGCTATATATAATATCAATGCAATCCCTATGAAAGTCCCATTGTCATATTTTAAATATCTTGAAAAAATAATACTGCAGTTCATATGGAATCAGAAAAAACCTCGAATAGCCAAGACAATACTCAGAAACAAAAACAAAGCAGGGGGGAATCACGCTACCAGACATCAGACTATACTATAAATCGATAGTGATCAAAACAGCATGGTACTGGCA
>CAUYQV010041914.1:0-10739 GCA_963574575.1 Galagoides demidoff
ATAACTGAGAAAATGACATGAAGGCTGTGTTGATCAGTTTGATGGAAGTATTTCGGATTGCATGTGAAAACCCCACACTGTACCCCAGAAGTGCATTAATGTACATAGTTACCATTCAATAAAATTTAAAAAATAAATAAATAAATAAAAAGATTAATAATGTCCCTTACAGGGGGTCCAATCTTTTTTTCTCTGCTGTACATTGGAAAAATAAGAGTTTTCCTGGGCCACACATTAAATACACAAACATAAGGAAAGCTGATTAGCAAATAAAAGGCCCGTACAGACCTTTTGTGACTACTGATACTACAGATGAGCAAACTAAATTGTCACAAAATCAGCATGCAGCCCATAGGCAGGAAGCTGGACACTCTTGCTTTATCGGTTGACTCCCTTCTCCTACCATATCCTCACTACTGAGTGGTATAACTATAACCCCCAAAATAAATGCTCTATACTTGAATCAATGTATTGGGGGTTGTTTTAGGGGAAACCAAAACCAAAGACAGCCGGGAGACCTGGCTGATTTCTGAGTTACGCACGGAGCAAACATTTTCTGAGTCCCACTACACTGAGTTATTCATGGACCAAACATTTTCTGAGTCCCACTACATGCTCATGTGCTCAGCCCGACGTAAAACTTCTAATTCCTACTCTCAGGCTAATGAATGGGGCGAAGATAGGCTTATGAAGATTGTTAAATGATAAATTCCACCACTGTTCTTACCACTCACCATTTTCCAAGAGGAAAAGAGGAGGAAGAGATATGGATTAAAAAGCCCATTATTACTGTCCTCAGTAGCTGTCACTCAGCCCCAATGGCCTGTCCCCAGCCCTTCTCTAAAATTAAATAAACAAAGGCTGTCCTGCTTCTTCTTTCATAAAATTTACTGTCATGTTGCCTAACCCAACTCATCCAAGCACCCCAAAGCTATCATGATTCCAAAAACTCAGCCCCCTCCTCACCAACCCCTTCCCCTCCCCCAGTCCCCTTGTAACACTCTTTCTTGGTCCTCACTCTCCTCCACTCCTACCCTCCCTAGTTAGTCCCTCTGGCTCTGAATTCTCTTGTGATGTTGTAACAAGCTGGCAACGGGCATGACATGTAGCAGGGGAGGGCACAGGAGCCCCTAAATCAGAAATAATAAGATTTCTTTCTCAGAAGCAGCGTGAAATGAGAGGCAAAGAGTGAGGCAGCTAGAGATCAGGAAGGGCCAACAGGAGGGGCAGGAGAGATGAGGTAGCTGGGGGCAGCTTTAACCTGGTTTGTACTCGTGCTTCTGAAGGTGAGTGTGAGTTAAAGAGTGTGTGCATCCCTGGGTGAGCACGAGCACGTGCAACATGCACAGCTGTTGAATTACAGATAACTGGCAGGAGAAGCAGAGAGGCTTATGGGAAAATGATCCTGTCCAATGATCACAGGCTGTTGGGCATCTCTGATGAATCAGTGTTTGCAAACAGTCAGGGGAGGCTCTTGGGAAGAAGCCATACTGAGATGTAAACTTGGCCTGAAGGACAAAATCAAACACGAGAAACAGAACAACCAGATGGATGACCAGACAGACACACAGAGAAGAATCAAGGTCCAGCTCTCAGGGACTGAGTGGCTACTAAGCTCTTATTTCCTCTGTAGCAACCGCAGGTCACTCACTGAAGGAACTAGGAGCTGAGACCTGCTCTCTTTCTTGGCTCGTTATCTGAGCGACATCCGTTCTCCATGTGGCTGGAAGCCAGTGAAATACTAGTCCAAGCTGAGAGCCCCGACTTCTTTCTAAATTGATCTGGGCAGGGTGTCTGCTTTGGGACTAGACACTTCTCATCCGTCCTTCCCTACATTTCTCAATGGCTGCTGGGCTGTGGCTACAGCCCAATTCAGAAGTTAAAGGAAAATAAAATGGCTCTGCATGCATCTGTGACACGGGACAGGGCAGGGGGGAGGTTTATGTGGCTGAGTCATACTGATTCATCCTTCCATTCTCCCTCCCCTTCCATTTTTTCTCCCCTCCCCTCCATCTCTTACTCTTTTTGTGTTGTAGAAATGGTGGCTCATTTCAGGCCAGAGAGGAACCAAGAAGAAACATCCCCTCCTGCCCATTCTCAGGCACAGGGAGTTTCTGGTCCAGGGTGCCACTGTCTGAAAGGCTCTGCCCATCTGCGTCTGCCTTTGATAATTAGAGCAAGACCGAGATGTCATAGTGGACGCTGTGGCATGATCTCATTCTGGGCTGAGGTGCCCTCAGCTCCTAGCTGCTGGGACTGTAGGTTGCTGAGGGCTCACAGCTCTTTGCTGCCCTGAAAATTGCCTTCTGCAGAGGGAAATGCCTCATCCAAGGTCCTGGCCCCTACTTAGGGCAACTACATCCAAAGACTAGTCACTGGGAGGATGCAAAGCCCAGGCCTCCTTGCCACAACTTGCGACAACTCTAAACGGTCACCCTGTGGTTCAGCTCCTTTCCGCGGCTAGCCCTGCTGCCCTCACTCTGTGCAGGTGTTAATCCCAGTTGCACTCTGCAGTGATCTTCCAGTGCCCAGATCTCCACCTCTCAGTCTGTCTCAGGTATCCAAACCATGAGAGATGTGCGAAATGCAAGCACGTCATTCTGAAATCACTTACCAACTAGATTCTTCCTTGAGCTCAAGGATTAAAACAGCACATGGCCAAGTAAGACCTAGCTTTCTCAGGACACCAAGATTCACTTTAAGCCAATCACCTAGTGGTTGGGGAACAGAAAAGCAGAGCAGGGAAAACCTGCAGTTCAAATGAGACTAGAGGGCCCATCATCTTTCTTAGATGCCAGTTCATTTCAATCTTTGGCGGCAAAGCTAACTTTAACCACCAAACGTGGTGCCTAAAGGACGTTCAATTGAAATATAATGCCAAAAGGCAAGCCACATATGAAATTTCATTTTTCTGGTAGCCACACTAAAAAAAGTAAAAGAAAAAAACTCAGTGAAATTAAGTTTCATAATGTATTTTATTGAATCTAATATGTCTAACAACTATCATTTCAACATGTGACCAAGGTAAAAACTTATTGAGATTTTCTCTTACTTTAAATTAAGTCCTTGAAATCCCACGTGGTTTTTACAGTGAGAGCAGATCTCAATTTGGGTGGTACGTTTTCATCAGAAATACTTGATCTGTATTTAGATTTCGTGAAATAGTTGAGAAAAATAGATTCACATACCAAAATGGTTGCAAAGAAACCAAAACTTTTCCAGTAACCCAATCAAGTTATCGGTGTATACATCCGAATTAAAATGAAGTGAAATTTAAAATCCAGCTCCTCATTTCTCCTAGCTACACTTCAAGTGCCCATGGCTCTGTGGCTCTTCGAGGTTGGCATACTGGACAGCACGGCCCTAGAGTTCTGCACAATTATAAACCATATTCTGGGTTGATAATAAACTGGTTATTTAGATGAGGAAAAACAATCGGATTATTCTTCATATGGGAAGAAGCGTCCTCCCTCTCAGTGATCTGGCTGGTTCATATATGTCAGAGGACAAGCTTCCAATACAAACGGGCCGCTGTTCAAGAACACTACCCTCACTTATGTCTATAAGAGCACTTTAAAAAGAATTCCATCTCCCACCACTCATTCTTTCCCACCACTTAGTAAGTTTGGTTCTCATTTTTCTTCTGGTATCTGTCAAGATTTTACTGGCACATCCGTGCTTCCTGGCTTGACTTAACAGTCTTGATATTCTGTGGTAAATAAATCATGTGTGTTTATGTTCAAAGTTTTCGCTCGCTGCATATCATTGGAAAATGTGAATCTTCCTTACTCAGACTCGCACTTAGTGTACCTAACTCAAGCTTGTAACTTAATGCATGGTCTCTGTTCCTTTGACACCTTTCAAAAAGTAGAATATAACCTTTTCCTTCTGTTCCAGCTGCTGTCGGGAACTTGAATTCCATTCGTTGAAAGAAACCATGCCTTTGGTATCAACACATGGTGAGGCTCACCCCAGAACACTGCTCTGCACGTGCTGGCTACGTCACTCCCCCAGATCAGTATCCTTTAGGTCCAAAAAATCCAGACTGAGTCCCACCAGACTACAGAGTTCCCTGCCCTGCCCGTCACCTGTGTCTAGGATGGTCTGGATGGTAGACCCAAACGCCTCTGGACATGGCATTTGCGGGTAACATTTCCTGCGCTCACAGTTGAAGATATTTAAAGATAACCACTGACCTTTGACCTCTCAAGGTATGTTGAAAGGTGCTCTGACTTGAAGAGAATGTCCTTCCCTGTATTTGGAATAAAAGAGGGTTCCGTCTGGAAAGAATATTAGGAATCAGCTCCTACTCTCTCTCTCTCTCTCTCTCTCTTCCTTTCTCTTTCCCTTTCCCTTTCTCTTTACTTCCTGCTTCGGATCTCCCTTAAGGTCAGAAACAATTGCCCCACAAGATGCCAAATCCTCCCGTGCATTCCCCGATCACATTTCACATACCAACCAAATGCCTTGATCTTAACACAAGTGGACATGGCATGGGTCGACTCCCCAGGAAAATCAAGCCTATCGTATTGCAAACCAGAGCCAGAATGAGACACAAGAAGCCCCGAACAAATTTATGACCACTTCTCTGCCACTTTATACAGCAAGGTTCATCAGATGACATTTTGCTGTGAAACCATTCAGTGTTCTCTCACCCGAGAGGTTAAGTAGTTTAAGTAGATATTAAGCTCCCATCAATCCCCTTCCTGCCCCCAAGCACATACCCCCATCCCCGCAGGCCCATGCACAGGGATTCTCCTTGTTCACCCGGGCTTTATTTTCTACTGTCTTAGAGATGTACCACAAGAAATATTCTTTAGTAATGTGCCTTCTTACAGTTTGATTCTTGACTCTAATAATTTCCTAATTATAGAGACAGATTTTCTGTCTTGTTATTCTAACACAGTTAGATTTCACTTCGACCTACAGAAAAGAGCCCCAAAATGTGGTTTGAACTCTTTCATTCTAGTGTAACCTTCATCTCCCTATGGTTTTAATTATAGCAGTAAAATAATATAAGTAACCCTGCAAGCAGTAGAAGACATTTGTTATAAGGGCAGTAACAAATGATGCTATAATAGCAATCATATTCACAGGTTAGAAACCAGCCCATATCAACTGAAATGTTGTTTAAAAATAGCTTGGCTAAATGATAACTGGATAATTTCTTCGCTTTCAAAAATCTAAGTGTTGCTCTTTTCCACCCCAATGGCTCATGCAATAATGGGAAGGTGTGGTCTAAAGCACAGACCTGCAGACATGGGGGTTCGAAGTTCTAACCTAGTCAGGAGGCCTCATCATAGCTGTGGTGGGCTATGGTCTCTGTATTTAAATAATCTTTAATGTACAGAGATAAAACAGACATATGGAGACCAAAAGAAAACAGTATAGAACTGAGCAAGAAGAAAGGTCTAGAGTAGAAGGCACAACCAAACCAAAAGCCAGTTCTTTGAAAATGCAAGAAAAGCATAAATCTTTGGCAAGAATAATCAAGGAAAAAGAGAGAAAGCAAAAATAAAGATGAGAAATATAAAGAGATACAGTACCTAAAAATTTCTCCTGTTAAATATGGATTCCAGCCACCCTCCACGGATATAGACTTTCTGAATTTTAAGACCAACTTCATTCATTTATTCATTCATTCATTAAATAATTATTGATGTGCCACAGATACACAATGGTCAGAACTTCCCAGCCCAGCTGAAGCCTACCTTGTCTGTCAACCGAAAGAAAACTAAGAAAATAAATATTTTCCATACCGGGCAGTAAAAGTTCCTTAAAGAAAAGTGAAGTAGATCAGGAAGCAGAATGTGCTGGAGATATTATTTTACATAGAGAAGTCAAAAAAGGTCTCTTTTATTAGGTAATTTTGAGCTGAGCACTGACAGAACTGAGTGAGCAAGCCATCCAAATATCTGAGAGAAGAGAATTCCTGCCAGAGGGAACAGCACGTGCAAGAGTCCTGTGGCATGTTAAGGAAGCCTATGGTGACTGAAGCACAGAGTTGGGGGGAATCTCAGCAGGGAGAATGCCAAAATAAGGACTAGTGACATTGATCATGCATATCTCACAGGTTTCTAGCAATAATTCCATATCGAGCAAGTGGAAGAGCAAGTACAAAGGGGTTACATTCTGCTTTGAAATGAACTTTAAAAGGGTGAAAGGGGGAAGAAAGGAATTACCTTTATTTGGATCTGTCTCTACATTACGCTTTGGCTTCTTGGGGAATAGCTTTACCAGAGAAACAAAAACTTGGACCAAAAGGGTAAACCACTGTCACCATAATAACTCATGCAGGCCCTCCACAGTCTGTGAGAGATTGTGAAATGGGCAGGGCATGGGAGTAGAACATTCTGGTTTGGATAATTAAGTAGGGGAGCAGGAGAGGAAGCCCTGGGGTCAACTCTGACTCTTTTAAATGTGTGGCCTTTGGAATGTCACTTAACTGCTTTCCCCCTCAGTTTTCCCAGCTATAAAATAGGAACAAGAACGTACCTGCCTCATAGGGTTGACATGAGGATTGACTGCAATAACACCCATAAAACAACAGCACCCTCCTGGTGCATCAGCCCACCTGAGGTCTCCCACGTAGGCCTGCTCCTCCCTCCCTCAATTGAAAACAATGAACTAAAATCATCTGTTTTCTAACTCCTTTTTATTTTTTAATTTTTTTCAAACTCCTTTTTAAGAAACCAATGGAACTCGTATTTGAAACAGAATATTGCTTGCAACTCCACCACTGCCTATGACCAGATGAAAGGGGCATTGGTCTGGTTGAAGGCGAGGCCCTAGAGCCCCCCCACCTCAGCACTTCCTCCCCTCACTGCAGATGCCTGAACTCTCAGAGTGACAGGAGGCAGGGCCAGGAAAACACTGGCCAGATATATGTTCCATGAGGTATCCTCAAGTCCTAAAATCTGATAACTACCTTCACTCAGAGAAATGGAAGGAAACAAGCAAAACAAGATTTCTGGCTAAACTGTCTCTCCTGAATGATCCAGATTTCCTGTCTTGGATATACAGTAGAACCTCCATAGTTTGACCTCCTCCCTACATGGGCCACCTCCTTCAGTTGAGCTAATTGTCATAGATAGGACGTGCACCACATGTAAGTATCAGTACAGGAGGCCTAGTTCCTTAGGTTGACCACCTCTGCCTGTTGATCAATCTGTTACAGATTCTTGGGTGGTCAACTTAGGGAGGTTCTACTGTATATCCAACAGGAATACGAATGCATGTTCTCCAAAAGTCACACGTCAAAATGTTCACAGAAACCCTATCGATAATGGTCTCAAACCAGAAAATCTCCAAAAGTCCATGAACAGTGGACTGGATAAACACATTGTAGTCAATTCACAGGCTGGGATGGAATGGAGTGATGTGGATGAGTGAACCATACAAGGGCACATTACTGTATGATTCCATTTATATAAAGTGCAAAAACGAGAAAATTAAGGTATGGGGTTAGGTAACAGGAGAGGGGCTTGGGGAGGGGCTTCTGGAGTGCAGGTAATTTTGTTTCTTATTCTGTCTTGAGTATATAAAAATTCGCCAAGCTGTACTTTTAATTGCGGTACACTTTTACACATGTATGTTACACTTCAACTCAAAACATGTATTCAGAAAGAATCCTTGGTGAGTCCAGGCTGTGATAATAACTAGACCTTCACGAGGTGTTCTCTGGAAGCAAAGTAACCCCACAGCCGAGATGCTGTTCTCTCCTAATTCCTTCAAATGATGAGCTAAGAGTAAATGGAAACAGCAAGCGTCACATTGGGACATCTTCTTTCTGGCCACCCTGTATATGGCTGAACTGCCAAGGGCTCACACCTCAAGTTGCAAGAGAAAGGTTTTAAAGTAGTGTGATCGGCTCGGCACCTGTGGCTCAATTGGCTAAGGCGCCAGCCACGTACACCTAAGGTGGTGGGTTCGAATCCCCAGCCCGGGTCCGCCAAACAACAATGATGGCTGCAACCAAAAAATGGCCGGGTGTTGTGGCGGGCACCTGTGGTCCCAGCTACTTGGGAGGCGGAGGCAGGAGACTCGCTTGAGCCCAGGAGTTGGAGGTTGCTATGAGCTGTGATGCCATGACACTCTACCCAGGGGGACAGCTTGAGGCTCTGTCTCAAAAAAAAAAAAAAAAAAAAGTGATGGTTAAACAAAGTGGACCAAGGAATACCAGCAATAAAAGGAATGCTCTGCTGATACATGCAACAACTTCAATGACTTCCAGGGAACATGGTGAGTGGGAAAAAAAGCCAATTTCTAAAGGTTACATACTGCACAATCCCATTTATGTAACATTTTTGGAAGGTCGACATTTTGGATATGGAGAACAAGGAGTAGAGAGGAGAGGGAAGGAGGTGTGGCTATAAAAACAGGCAATGGACGTGATCGTTGTTTTGAAACTGTTTTGCATCTTGGGTGGATCCACCGACCTAGATACGAGATTAAATTGTATAGAACGAAGTGCATACACAGGCACGTAGGTAACAAGGGATGTATGAATAAAATTAGTGGGCTGTATCCATTTCGCTATCCTGGTTGTGATTATACTTTTGCAAGATGTTACTATTGAAGGAACCTGGGTAAAAGGTATGTGGGCCTTCTCTGTATTATTTCTTTCCACTACATATGAGTCGGATATTGTACATATGAATCTACCATTATCTCAATAAAACTTTAAATAAAAGGAGTCCCCGTGTTTTGCCCATCAGATTGACAAAAACAGTGAAAAAACTTACAGTAAGGCCTGTTGTGGTTGCTCATGCCTGTAATTCCAGCACTCTGGGAGGCCAAGGCCAGTGGATTATTGGAGCTCAGCAGTTTGAGACCAGCTAAGCCAGAGCAAGACCTCCTTTCTAAAAAAAAAAAGAGAAGAAAAGAAAAAAGAAAACCCTCACAGTATAAAATATTGGCAAAGATATGGGAAACATGATATCGTCATCCATTGCTGTTTGGAGTATAATTTGGTACGACCATTTTTGAGAGTAACATGACAGGCAACCAGTGAAGTTTAAAATGCTACCCTTCATTGCTAACCATTCTCCTTCCGGTGTATATATCCTAGAGAAATTCTAGGGCCTTAAGGGATTTGCACATAAGGGTGCTTATTATAACACTGTTTGTAATAACACAAGAGTAGAAATAACACAAATATCTTCCAATAGGGGGACAGATAAATAAAACATTGTTTATATGCAGCAGTAAAAAGTAATGACCTAGATAATAATGTGTATATGTATGCAAATAGATTGATCTTAGAAACACAATATTAAATTTAAAAAGCAAGATATCAATTGATATTTGTTTATTCAGCAAATATTTGAGTGCTTACCATGTGTAAGAAGTTCTTCTAGGAGGTAGTGGTATACAGAAAACAAAGCTAGTGGCACATACCCATAATCCTAGCACTCTGGGAGGCCAAGGAGGGTGGATTGCCTGAGCTCACAGATTCAAGACCAGCCTGGGCAAGATTGAGATCTGGTCCTAAAAATAGCCCGGGCTTGGTGCTTGTTGCTCAGTTAGGGCACTGGCTACATACCTTGGGGCTGGCAGGTTCAAACCCAGCCTGGGCCAACTAAACAACAATGACAAATGCAACAAAAAAATAGTTGGGGTTTATGGTGGGCGCCTGTAGTCCCAGCTACTTGGGAGGCTGAGGCAAGAGAATTGCTTGAGCCCAAGAATTTGAGGTTTCTGTGAGCTGTGATGCCACAGCTCTCTACCGGGGGCAACCAAGGGAGACTTTCTAAAAAAAAAAAAAAGAAAGAAAGAAAAAAAGAAAACAAAGCAATACAGAGTCCCTGCTTTGTATGTCTTATGTTTTTGTAAGGGGATACACACAAACAGGCAACAGATAGGGTACTATTTATCGGGTGTGGTTTGGGATATACATCATAGATATTTATGCTCATGGATGCAAATACTAATGTATATATACATTTTTAACATAATATTAAAAAATAGACCAGGAGGATATACACCACTTTTATGATACTGGGAGGAAGACAAACAAATGAGACTCGGGGTGAGAGTGGCTGAAGGGAACATTAGCTTTATCTGTAAAATCTGCATCATCTACAAACCATTCTTTGGCCAAGTATAAACACAAATGTTCTCTTTTATAGTTTTTTTTTTTTTTGAGACAGAACCTCAAGCTGTCCCCCTGGGTAGAGTGCCATGGCATCACAGCTCATAGCAACCTCCAACTCCTGGGCTCAAGCGAGTCTCCTGCCTCAGCGTCCCAAGTAGCTGGGACTACAGGGGCCCGCCACAATGCCCGGCTATAATAGTCCCAACTACTTGGGAGGCTAAGGCAAGAGAATCACTTAAGCCCAAGAGTTGGAGATTGCTGTGAGCTGTGACGCCACAGAACTCTACTGAGGGTGACATAGTGAGACTCTGTTTCAAAAAAAAAGAAAAAGAAATTACCTTCTCACAAAATGAATGCTATACTTGTTAAAAAAAGAATGGTTTGGCTCGGCGCCTGTGGCTCAATCGGCTAAGGCGCCAGCCACGTACACCTAAGGGGGCGGGTTCGAATCCCCAACCTGGGCCCTCCAAACAACGACAGCTGCAACCAAAAAATGGCCGGGCGTTGTGGCGGGCGCCTGTGGTCCCAGCTACTTGGGAGGCGGAGGCAGGAGACTCGCTTGAGCCCAGGAGTTGGAGGTTGCTATGAGCTGTGATGCCATGGCACGCTACCCAGGGGGATAGCTTGAGGCTCCGTCTCAAAA
>CAUYQV010041915.1:0-10125 GCA_963574575.1 Galagoides demidoff
TGTGAAAAACACTCTAATGTATAATATTTTAGGAGTCCCTAAACTGTATAAGAAACTCAGAATAATATTTTTTAATTAATTAAATACTAATATATTCCTTTAAGCAATATAACTATATAATATAATAACTTAATAGTGGGCAGTGCCTGTGGCTCAAAAGGGTAGGGCGCTGGTCTCATATGCTGGAGATGGCAGGTTCAAACCCAGCCACAGCCAAAAAACTAAAAAAATAAAAATAAAGAGAAATAAGTAAAAAAAAAAACTTAATAGCAATACAGATAGAATCCTATTTTAATAAAGTTGAAAAGCTATTAGAATGGCTACCTTGTTTCTTATCCTCCTTAAATGGTTTTTTGTTTTGTTTTGTTTTGTTTTTTTTGAGACAGAGTCTCACTGTGTGGCCCTCAGTAGTGCCATGGTGTCACAGCTCACAGCAACCTCAAACTCTTGGGCTTAAGCAATTCTCTTGCCTCAGCCTCCCAAGTAGCTGGAACTATAGGCACCTGCCACAGCAGCTCTTTTCTTGTTGTAGCTGTCATTGTTGTGTAGCTGGCCCAGGCTGGGCTCAAACCTGCCAGCCTTGGTGCATGTGGCTGGCGTCATAACCACTGTGCTACTGGCGCAGAGCCAACATCTGTTTTATTTTTATTTATTTGTTTGTTTATTTGTTTGTTTATTTTTGAGACAGAGTCTCACTCTGTTGCCTGGGCTAGAGTGCTATGGCCTCAGGCTAGCTCACAGCAATCTCAAACTCCTGGGCTGGAGCTATCGTCCTCCCTCAGCCTCCCAAGTAACTGGCTCTATAGGTGCCCACCACAATACCTGGCTAATTTTCCTTTTTAAAAAAATTTTTAAAAAAAAGTAGAGATGGGATCTTGGTTTCCTCAGGCTAGTCTCAAATTCCTGAGTTCAAATGATCCTCCTCCCACCTGGGTCTCCCAGAGTACTAGGATTGCTGGCGTGAGCTACCATGCCTGGCTTAAACGTCTCTTTTAAAGAATGTTGAATATTCTAGATACACAATTTTTAAATTTAGAAAAGGTTATATATATGTACATATATAAGGAACAATATTGAAAGGAAGGGGTTCCAAGAGAATTCTGGTTAGAAAGTATCAAAACAATCATATTCTTTACCAAAGATCAGATGGCCGTAATAAAAAAAAAATAAGACAATCATATTCTCAGGTAATTTTAAATATAGATTAATACAACTTAGTTTTTCAATTACAGTAATATCGTCAGGTACGTTTTTTTTAGGTACATTTCTTTATGCACCAAATTCTATAAATATTTAAAAAATAAAACTGAACCAATATTTTCACAAAAATGGGATTTAAGGGTGGCGCCTGTGGCTCAAAGGAGTAGGGTGCTGGCCCCATATGCCGGAGGTGGCAGGTTCAAACCCAGCCCTGTCCAAAAACTGCAAAAAAAAAAAAAAAAGGGGATTTAACATTTACTTTCAGTAGACGGATAAGACTCTTTCTTCTCTGATAGACAAATGACCAATAATTTCACCTTTGCGGGAATTGAATTGCTCATTTAATATCTTTGAGGGAAGAATCAAGAGAGCTAAAATCTACAGCACAGCCTCCCAAAAAGTTCTCCATAGGCTCTCTTTTGCATTGCCGGTGGGAGGTTAATGTTGGTCTATATATGTATTATGTTCTGGCTATTTGTGGCATGCTATCTGTATTGTTTGTTAATTGTCATAAGCCTTAAATATTGATTGTATTTTTGATTTTAAATAATAACTCTTTGCTGCCTTTTATGAATATATTATTTTTATAACTTATTTTGTTTTGCTATCTTGTGATTCTTAACACAAATATTGTAATTATGTGTCTCTCTTTTGGTTTGCTTGACTGGAATTCCCTTCTGCTTGGATGACCACAGGTGACCCTAGTATCTTCTGTAGTCTGCCCTTGGGCTTTTTTATAGTGAGTAGCATGGTAATGTTAATCGGAGCAAGGTACATCTCAGGTCAGTTACTCTTTAAATTAGACAATTTTATTAGTTAGCATTAATGTATTTGTGTATAACTCAGCAGAAAGTGTTCAGTAGTTTTCATTCTTTCTATGTTTAGGAACCTGGAAAATCAGTTAAAGGTCTAATCAGTTAGGCCAATCTTTGGGGGTGACTAGAATTAAGAACTATGACTCTGCTTAACCTTTCTATATTTTTAATGGGTGATGATTTCTTTGAGGGGCTACATTCTGCTATAAGCTGCAGAAATAAGCAAAAGTGAAACTACTAATGTTAAAATGAAAGGACTTTCAGAATGACTGATGAAAGTTAAAGTGTAATTTTGACATCAATTAAACTGTCTTTCAAATGTATATAAATTGTTTTTCACACTCTTGAAAATTTGCTGAGCAAGTCTTAATACAATAGAACCTCCATAGTTGACCACTTCCCTACACTGACCATCTCCATATGTTGACCAGTGAGTTACAATCCCTTGGGTGGTCAACTTACAGAGGTTCTACTATATTTCGATTCTGGCAAGAGTTTTGAGCCAGAGGATGTAAGCAGAGTTCCTGTAAAATTCTAAACTGGGGACTGTTTATAGTTACTTTTATCTTAGTTAAAAGAATATATTTTGTGAACTAAAGTTCTTTAAATTATGACGTAAATAGATATTGGGGTTGAAACTGAATTGTTATTTTTGAACATTAACTTCCACTAAATATTCTTATGAAAGTAAAATGGTTCAGCATGTTGTGACATACATTGTATAATCTGTTAATTTAAATATAATAGCCATTTTTAGGATCTGCTCTTATGATAGCTCAATTTTGTTTTCAAATCACTGGCTTAAAATGGAAATGACTTATTTCATATGTTTTTATGAAAATGAAGCTTTGTAAGACAGTCTTCATGATTAAGGAAAGAGTTAAGTCATCTCCCTTAATTAATATGATGATGACCTGAGTTAAATGTACAATTTAAACTTTATTGGGGGGTAGCTTTAAAATTTAAACTTTTATGTTGGGAGAACATCTGTACATAGAAATCTGACAAGCATTTATTCAGCTTGGCATTTTCAATTTAGTGCTATTTATAATATGGAATGAAAATTATTTATGTCATCACAACATAAAATTATCTTTTAATTAATAAGAAAATCGGAATTACTTGGTATGAGAATTTAAAATTCGATCATGTTACCTTTCTATGTATTTTTCATGTTCAAGAATATTCAGAAAAAAATTTGTTCAGATATACTGCTTCTGTACTAACAATGCCTTATTTGGCATAAGTAACAGAAGAGAAAACTATGGAATACCCCAGTAAATAATGAAGCACTAATCCACGTTATTTTACCTTTGGAGTTACATTACAAAAAGCCTCTGTATGCATAAAACTATACAGAATCTATTCTCTTTCTGCTTCTTAGGAATGTTTGGTGGAAGACTCTGAACATTTCCGTGAGCACTGTAATTTAAATTTGTAAAGAACATATATGCTGTTTGAGAAAAAAAAATTATTACTTTTCATTATCCCTAGTACTTTAAGCTGCATAATGATATTCTGGGAAATGAAGGCAAAAATCATTGGAGCCAAAATGTTTTACTGATTTCCTTTTTTTTTTTCCTTTCCTACTTTGGTACCATGACAGTATGAAAAGGTCTGGTCCCTGTGAAAATGGAGACAATTAGCATTAATGTAACCTAAACGATACATTTAAGTGTCCCAATTCTTAGACTTCTAAAATGCATATAGTCACCATCTTTAAGTTGTCTTTTTGATGACATAAACTGAGATTTGAGAAAAGTAGGAAATAATTAACAATAGTGGTAATATTTGCTAATTTTGGAAATGGCCCTTACTGCATTTTAACTGTGAGGCATTATTTAGAAGTCATATGGCATTTCTAGCTCAGTAAATGATTGAATAGTCTTCATTGCTTTAACTCCTGAATTGCTTGTATGTATTATTGACATATGATTTTTGTCCCCATTTTAGGTGTTCCATAGATGATACCAACTCACAGATCCCCAAGATGGAGTTTTTTACATAATGAGAAAACCCAGCAATTCTGTCTCTTAATGTGATGACACTATTCATAGACTCTGATTTTATTTATAAGCCACTTGCTGCATGACCCTCCAAGTAGACCTGTGGCTTGAAATAAAGACAATGCAGCAGAAAGAATGCTATAGAAACATTTGGTGTGTTTTTTAACATAGACAGTTAAGGCTGGGCTAGCCATCCCCACCATTACCATAACATCCTGCCCCATTCCCTCTGAGATCTAGGAAGAACTCAGATCCTATCCACTGGACTCTTTCATCAGACATATATTCAAATGCTATTGGTCTAGGATATGATTCTCTGCACTACACACATTTAAGGGGTTACTACCAACCTATTAGAAATAAAGGGCTTTTTGTTTGTTGGTAAACAGACTCCCAAAAGTTTTTTCTACCTATTAGAAGCTCACATCTTCATTAAATGTTTAAATAAAAACCTCTATTAGGTTATTAAAATGGAAATTTAGTATTCTCATAGATTGAATATTTTTCTGAAAAATATTTGCCAAAACAAATTCTTCACCCAACATACATGGTCTCACTATAATGACTTTCTATCAGAATCTTCTAGGAAGGGACACTTATTTGTTTGTTTCCATCCCTCTTTTTTATATTTTTTACTTTGTATAACATACATGCCTATATATTTTGTATACTGAAGTTAGCCCATTTACAAAATAAGAGTACATTATATTCAGTAGATTACAACAGGGCTGGTCTTAAGTAGACTACTAAGTATATAAATATTTTGGAGAAAGCAGCTATATACATTTGGGGGCAATGGTTATGCATATAATATACCAGGAGAAATTTTTTCTTAAAGAGCCAACATTTAAAATTTAAGTATATAATGTTAATAAAAGAAAATGAACTTTATTGTGACTTCAACTATATTCCTTATATCGTATATTTTTATTTAATTGTCAAAAGAGAGGGAAAAAACTGTAGAATACTGCGGTAAATATTGTTTTCAAACATAAGCAGTAGTCCCAATGACGTTATTTGTCCTTCACGTTAATTTTAGACATATTTGAGATCCTTTTGAGGAGATAAGAGAATGTCAAATAAGTAAAAAACCTAAGTCGAAAAAAAATTTAGAAATGAATCCAAGAATCTCTTTTAATTCAAATGTTATCAATTATTAATTAATAAGAAATTGCTGAGATGACAGAATTAGCTTAATATCACATTACAGCTGAAAAAAGTTTACCATTAGAAATGCCTTTCAATGAAACCAAGAATTTCTCAAAATATTTAATGTCACGTTATACGAAGTCACCTAATCGAACTTCCTAATGTCAGTTTTTGAAATATTTTAAAAATTAATTTATAGTAAACAACTAAGAAAAGAGCTTCCTAGTTATTTTCTTCAATGAGTGCTGAATGGGAAAGTATTTCTATGTTAATATAAAAGATTTTGTTTTGTTTGGAATTAATGATAGCTGGATTTACTGTTCTGATTGTGCTGTTTCTAAATTATTGAGTCTGCTGGGTTTTATTGATGTAGCTGCCTCTTACGTGACATAAATATATAAAGGTACTGTGAAATGATCACTTTGTGGCAGGGTACTTTTAAACATAATTATGTTTCTACAAAGGTAGGTTGAGTTCATTGTAAATAATTGTGAAGATCACTGTTCAAATAATTTTAAGATTACACTGATTTTTCTATGAATTGCAAGATTTATAAATGTTTGAAATTGTACATGTTGATATTTAATGATAAATTTACTTAAAATAAATTGACCCCTCATTCTTACTTGCATTTCTCATTTACAGACTAGAACTTAGGTCAAAGTTAAGGATGTTTCAGGAAATGTGACACTCAGCTGTTAGCACTTGATCAGGCACACTCTAAAGAATTAACCAACAGGCTCAGCACCTGTGGCTCAAGTGGCTAAGGCGTCAGCCACATACACCTGAGCTGGTGGGTTCGAATCCAGCCTGGGCCCACTAAACAACAATGACGGCTGCAACCAAAAAATAGCTGGGTGTTGTGGTGGGTGCCTGTAGTTCCAGCTACTTGGGAGGCGGAGGCAGGAGACTGGCTTGAGCCCAGGAGTTGGAGGTTGCTGTGAGCTGTGATGCCATAGCTCTCTACCGAGGGTGACAGCTTGAGGCTCTGTCTCAAAAAAAAAAAAAAGAATTAACCAACAGCTGGAAAAGTAGTTTCTGGAATGATGAACATCTTAATCATTAGAACAGACTGCACTATCCCAACTCAACATTTCTGGGAAATACCTTGGCAAGGTCAACAGCTATTATCAATAGGGTCTTGCATGGCTAACCTTGACCTTCCACTGGTTCCATTCTGTGCTTTTGTTCATCTCTACCTGGGATAGTCTATGGAGCCTTGAATACCATTGTTCTCTCAGCTCACAGGTAATATCTCAATCTTTTGTTCTCCAACTAATCAGTAAAGTAAGTAAAGCATCTTTGCTTCTGTAATGAATTTTTAGTGTGTTTCTTTTGAAGAGCCCAAAGCCCGATTCTTTGGGATATTTATGGAGTATTTTATATCATATGGGAACGAAGAATGATAGCTATTAGCATTGACAGTGGAGTAAATAGTATTTGTCCTGTACTGTTTACTTTATAGTAAATAGAAATATAAAAATTATTTTTGACTGTAACTCTTAATAGCTTATTTTAACTAATAATATTTAAATAATGAAATTTACTTGGTTCTTTGCTCTTGCAACCTAGCAACTTTTTCTTTTTTTTGAGACAGAGCCTCACTTTGTCACCCTGGGTAGAGTGCAGTGGCGTCACAGCTCACAGCAACCTCAAACTCTTGGGCTTAAGTGATTCTCTTGCCTCAGCCTCCCAAGTAGCTGAGACTACAGGTGCTCACCACAATGCCCGGCTGTCCCCCGCTGCCACTGTTGTTGTCATTGTTTTAGGAGGCCCAGGCCAGGTTCAGGTTCAAACCCACCAGCCCATGTGCATGTGCATGTGGCCAGTGCCCTAACCACTGAGCTACAGGCACCAAGGAAGGCCAGTATCTTTAACTGCCTGTTTTCATCCTATTTGAGATAACTGATTCTACGCGGCAGCATTACAGTTGAGAAGATGACAATATTTTACTTCAAACAGCAGCCTCACACCTTTTTCAGTTTTCCTGTTTAGTATTAAATTCAGGGCTCAGTGCCTGTGGCTCAAGTGGCTGAGGCGCCAGCCACATACACCTAAGGTGGCAGGTTCGAATCCAGCCTGGGCCGTCAAACAACAATGATGGCTGCAACCAAAAAATAGCCAGGCATTGTGGCAGGCGCCTGTGGTCCCAGCTACTTGGGAGGCGGAGGCAGGAGGCTCGCTTCAGCCCAGGAGTTGGAGGTTGCTGTGAGCTGTGATGTCACATCACTCTACCCAGGGGAATAGCTTGAGGCTCTGTCTCAAAAAATAAATAAATAAATAAAATTCAGTAGCTTCTTTATTCCTTATTATTGAACCTGATGGTATTTATCTCATTGGTTGCTTATTATTGTATCACTAGTTTAGAAGTAAATTTCATAAATAGTATCATTTACATCATCATCAAAACATTTATCAGAGAGAGACTTTAAATAAAACGTAGTGTAGCCATACAGCAGAATGTGTGTAGCTGTGGAAAAGAATGAGGGTGTTGTGTAGAAATGTTTGGAAACATATTCAGGAGAAGTGAAAAAGCAAGGGGCAGAACAGCATCTAAGTGTGCTACCTTTCTTTCTTTATTTTTTTTTTTTGCATTTTTTGGCCAGGGCTGGGTTTGAACCCGCCACCTCCATCATATGGGGCTGGCGCCCTACCCTTTTGAGCTACAGGCACTGCCCAAGTGTGCTACCTTTCTATGAGAGAGAGAAAGTGGAATGTTTGCCTATGCTGAAAGGACACTTAAGCTGTTAATAGTGCTTACCTCCTGGGACAGAAAATGGTGATAATCGGCCATTTGGGAGATCAGAACGGGAAAAACATTTCACTACATATATATTTCAACCATCTTAATTGATAGCATGTATAATTTTGAACCATGTTAATGTATTAACTGTCTATAAAACTACTTTTATTATACATTTTTGAACTTAAATCCAAAGGCCATTATGTATGAATATTCATACCACATTATTCATAATAGCCAACAAAGAGGAAATTCAAATGTCTATCAATTGGATAAATGAAAGTGATATAGCCATACAATGGAGTATTATTCAGCCATAAACATAGTACTGCTAGCATGCTACGTGAATGAACCTTGAAAATATTATGCAAAGTGATGGAAGCCAGACAAAAAGTCACCTTATTTTATGATTCCATTTGTATGAAATGTCCAGAGTAGACAAATCCATAGAGACTGAAAGTAGATTAGTGATTGCTCGAGGCTGGGGAAGGAGAAATGGGAAGTGACTTCCCATGGGTACTGGGTTTCTTTGGGGGTGATAAAAATGTTCTGAAATTAGGTGTGATGGTTGCACAACTTTGTTGAATATACTCAGAACCGGATTTGTATGCTTTAGAGGGATGCATTTTATGGTATCTGAATTATATCTCAATAAAAAACATAAGAAAAATTTCAGAGTTAGTGGCCCACAGGCCAAATTCAGCCCACAAGCTTGTTTAAAACAAAATTATTTTTTAATCTTTATTTATTTAGCATAAATATAAATGCCCAGTCCCTGATGTCACATGAGTTTGTGATCCCGGAAATGAACCCTTTGAAGAAAATGAATTTTATTTATTGCTTGAGAAATGGAAGTTAAGAAATTTAACTTTTTATTCTACTTGACTACTTTTTTTTTCAAGTATTTAATATCGGGAATAAGAAAAATGCTTTAGGCACTAATGCATACAAGTTTATGATGAAACAGAAGTTCTGCCCCTCCATTCAACTTCCTGGGAGTTTTCCTAGTTTGTCCACTAGAATATACTGGTATTAAAGGTTCGGCTAAGTCTTTTTCTCCTCCCACTCCAAGACTTGATAAATGAGGAGAGTCTTCTGAAAGTATTAACTAAACTATATTACCAAAATTTTTAGTAATTTAACTTTTTCCTGAGTGGAACCTTTAACTGTATTGTTTCTTAATTTTCCAAAAGGTTTAATTTCATCTGTTCATCATCCACTCCCCGACTTCAATTTAACCCTTCGCTCAGCCTTTCATTAAGTTACCACTTCGTCTCCTCTTTCCTTACTACACAAAGCTCATGGGAGGAAGCAATAGGTTGGTTTGAAATCTACAACTTGAATTAATTGTAAATCTGTCACATAGCAGTGAATATCTGCAAGTTTACACTCTACATTTGTTTTCTCAGATGCTAAGAGAGCTTTTTTAATTTCATTTTATCTTATTTTATATTGTTTTATTTTTGAGACAGTCTCACCCTAGGTAAAGTGCCCTTGTGTCATAGCTCACAACAACCTCAAAATCTTGGGCTCAAGCCATCCTCTTGCCTCAGCCTCCCAAGTAGCTGGGACTATAGGTGCTCACCACAACATACACCTGATTTTTCTAATTTTAGTGGAGATAGGGTCTCACTCTTGGTCAGGCTGGTCTCAAACTCCTGAGCTCAAGCAATCCACCTGCTTCGGCCTCCCAGAGTGCTAGGATTACAGGCATGAGCCATCTCAAGTAGTTTTTTTGTTCTTTTTTTTTTTAAAGACAGAGTCTCAAGCTGTTGCCCTGGGTAGGGTGCATCATAGCTCACAGCAACCTCCAGCTCTCAGGCGTAAGTGATTCTCTTGCCTCAGCCTCCCAAGTAGCTGGACTACAGGTGCCTGCCACAATGCCCGGCTATTTTTTGGTTATAGTTGTCATTGTTGTTTGGCAGACTGGGCTGGATTCGAACCCACCAGCTCTGGTGGATGTGGCTGGTGCCCTAGCCGTTTGAGGTACAGGCGCCGAGCCTCAAGGAGCTCTTTTTTTTTTTTGAGCTGGAGCTTCAAGCTATCCCCCTGGGTAGAGTGCCATAGCATCACAGCTCATAGCAACCTCCAACTCCTGGGCTCAAGTGGGTCTCCTGCCTTAGCCTCCCAAGTAGCTGGGACCACAGGTGCCCACCACAACACCCGGCCATTTTTTGGTTGCAGCCATCCTTGTTGTTTGGCTGGCCCGGGC
>CAUYQV010041917.1:0-34418 GCA_963574575.1 Galagoides demidoff
GCCTCCCAAGTAGCTGGGACCACAGGCGCCCGCCACAACGCCCGGCCATTTTTTGGTTGCAGCCATCATTGTTGTTTGGCGGGCCCGGGCTGGGGATTCGAACCCACGACCTTAGGTGTACGTGGCTGGCGCCTTAGCTGATTGAGCCACAGGCGCCCAGCCAGAGGATTATCTTCTTTCACGACCAAACAAACTTAAAAAATATCTATTTTTCTGATTATACAAACATGAATTTTTTACCTTTTCAATATAATTTTTTTATTTTATTATTATTATTTTTTGAGACAGAGTCTGACCTTGTCACCCTCAGTAGAGTGTCATGGCATCATAGCTCACAGCAACCTCCAACTCTTGAGCTCAAGCATTCTCTTACCGCACTTAGCCTCCAGAGTAGCTGATACTACAGGCCCCCATCTCAATGCCCAGCTATTTTTAGAGATGGTGTCTCCCTCTTGCTCAGGCTGGTTTTGAATTTGTGAGCTCAGGGCAACTCACCTGCCTTAGCCTCCTAGAGTGCTAGGATTACAGGCATAAGCCACCATGCCCGGCCTCAATATAATTTTTAATATGAAATTATTATTATTATTACTATTATTTACAGGTTTTTTTTGGTTGGGGCCAGGTTTGAACCCACCACCTCTGGCATATGGGGCCAGGGCCCTACTCCTTGGAGCCATAGACGTTGCCCTATGATTTTTTTTTTGAGACAGAGTCTCACTATGTCACCCCCAGTAGAGTGCTGTGGCATCACAGCTCACAACAACCTCCAACTCTTGGGCTTAAGTGATTCTCTTGCCTCAGCCTCCCAAGTAGCTGGGACTACAGGCGTCCACCACAACGCCCGGCTATTTTTTGTTGTTGTTGCAGTTGTTTTTTTAGCTGGTCTGGGCCAGTTTCAAACTCGCCACCCTTGGTGTATGTGGCTCGCACCGTAACCACTGTGCTATGGGCACCAAGACAATATGAAATTATTTTTAAAAATTTACCCCTGAGGCCTGATCCAGGGGCTCATGCCTTAATCCTATCATTCCAGGAGGCCAAGGGGAGGGGGTGGATTGCTTGAGCTCAGGAGTTTGAGTCCAGCCTGACCAAGAGTGAGACACCCATATTTACTAAAAGTAGAAAAACTAAATGGGTGTGTCATGGGCACCTGTAGTCCCAGCTACTTGAGAGGCTGAGGTAAGAGGATTGCCCAAGCCTAAAAGTTAGAGGTTGCTGTGACCTGTGATGACATACGAAACTCTACCCAGGGTGAGAGAATGAAATTCTATCTCAGAAAAAATAATAATAAAATTTGCTCCTGAAATGTAAAGACTCTGAGGATATCAAGAAGGAATATTAAAAAATATTCATATTGAAGAAAGTAGAAAGTGAAAGTGCCCTGACATTTGGATGAGAGTTGAGAGGAAAAGCATCAGAGAGGTACAAGGTACTCTTCAGTTTTTGTCATGGCGGTATCACGACAGCTGCATCAGAACAACCAGACCAGAATGTCAAATATAAATATAGGATGTCTTGATTTTAGCAAGATATTTGAGAGTCTTCTGTAATATCCTTGTGCATAAGATTGTGAAATTTGACTGCAAAGCTTGTGATTAGGTGACTTCACAGCTTGTTGAACAACTGATTCAACATTAACCAGGAATAAGTTTTTTTTTTTTTTTTTAGTGAAGGGCCACAAGACTGTTTTCCGGCTTTGCCTAGGCATTCATTTATTATTTAACGAATACCAAGCCCCTACTCTGTACAGGGTGCCCTACTATGCAGGAATACAGAGGTATCCAGATCCTGGCCCCTTTCTTAAAGGACCAAATTGTTGGGCATAATTGATCACAAAGACAGGCTTTTCACATTGCAGATAACACAAAGCTGGGTGGCGTAGTTTAATATATAGGATGACAGAATCCAGATTTAAAATGATCTCAACTTGGAGGAACTCTAGGTCAGAACCTACAAGATGAAATTTACCAGTGATAGATGTAAAGTCTTGAATTTAGGTTAAAAAAAATTGCATATGTACAGGATATGAGAGATGTGACTTGGCAGCAGTTTATGTAAAAAGTTCTTAGGGATTTAGTTGATCACAAGTTTAATATGAGCCAACAATGTGGTGTGGCTAATTTTTTTAAAAGCAAAAACAATTTT
Source organism: Galagoides demidoff (assembly GCA_963574575.1). Taxonomy (NCBI): domain Eukaryota; kingdom Metazoa; phylum Chordata; class Mammalia; order Primates; family Galagidae; genus Galagoides; species Galagoides demidoff. The sequence goes on from CAUYQV010041917.1 coordinate 2,146, forward strand.
AGGCTGTATTAGAAGCATGTGTGCTGCTCAGACCACATCTGGAGTATTATGTTCAAGTATAGTCACCATATTTTATGAACATTGACAAAGTTGAATGTATCCAGAAGATAGTGATCAGGATGGGTCTGAAAATCATGTTACATGAGAAATGATTGAAAGAAAGAGTTGCAGATATTTAGCTTTTGCTTTGGGTCACAGTTTACACCCTTCCAGTCTTTGTTGGGTTCCCTTGCTATGTACTTTGCAATCCTGTGAATAAGCTGCATGGCTTTCCCACTAGAGTAGGACTTTATTGGAGCAGGATAGGGCCTCTGTGTTCACTGTAGTGTCCGTGGGACCTAGTACTGTGCTTGACATGGTGTGAGTCCTCAGCAATGTTTGGAGAAATGATCAAGTGAAATTTCCAATTGTGAGAGCTTTATGTACAATTGGGGAAACTGATAAAGAACTATAGTGCCTGGCATCTGTAGGCATTAAATAAAGGAACAAAAAAAGAAGTTCAAAGAGTTTCTAAAAGTTTTAGACGTCTCCATCTGATTTTCTTTTGCACTCTGACAAGACTCAATACTAGACTTGAATGTCTGCTTTAACAGGAATTTTAAAAAGCCTCCTCTCCAAAAAGGAGCATTTTTTTAAAATGGGAGAAAGTTCTGGCACTACTATTAAGGAGATAAAAATGAACATGATGAGATACCTTTTTTTTTTTTTTTTACTCACAAATTTGGGAAAGAATATATGTATATCCATTACTGGCGAGGACTTAGTCACATGGACACATTCATATGTTTCTGGAACAACCCCTTTGGAACAGCAGTTTGGCAGTATATATTATCAAGGGCCTAAAAATATTCATTGTTTGATCCAATGTTCCTATGTCTGGGACTTTCTCCTAAGAAAAGTCCTCCTGAATATAGGAAAAAAATGCCTTATGAACGGAGGTGTTTTGTGACAACAAAACATTGGAAACAATCAAAATTTTTCATAATAGAGGAGCGAATGGTTATACAAACTGTGATATGTCCATGTGATAGAATGTTATAAAGATTTGTTGTTTGGAGTTTCCATAGGGAATAGAGGCTGGGCGCCATGGCTCATGCCTGTACTCCTATCACTCGGGGATAGGCCAAGGCAGGTGGGTAGATTGCTCGAGTTCACGAGTTTGAGATCAGCCTGAGCAAAAGCAAGACCTCGTCTCTACTCAAAATAGAAAAACTGAGGCAAGAGGATCACTTGAATCCAAGCGTTGGAGGTTCCTATGAGCCAGAAGCCATGGCATTCTACCCAGGGTGAGGGTTTTTTTTTTTTCCTCAAAAAAATATAAAATACATAGGGTATGGAGTTCTGTGTATAATATGATACAACTACCTGAAAACAAGCTAAGCTAAACCTGTTCATAAAAAAAAAAAATCCTGTTAAGTTTGATATTACAGTGTAAATCTTGGCTGTTTCTCACTGGTGAGATGATTGTTTTTGCCTTTTACCTTTTTCAAATGTTTCTTTTCTTTTCTTTCTTTCTTTTTTTTTTCCTGAGACAGAGCCTTACTTTGTTACCCTTGGTAGAGTGGCATGGCGTCATAGCTCCCAGCAACATCAAACTCTTAGGCTTCAGCAATCCTCTTGCCTTAGCCTCCTGAGTAGCTGGGACTACAGGGGCCTGCCACAACACCTCTGTTTTTAATGGGATCTCCCTCTTGCTCAGGCTGATCTCGAACTCCTGAGTTCAGGCCATTCACCCACCTTGGTCTCTCTGAGTGCAAGGATTACAGGTGTGAGCCACTGTGCCTGGCCCCGATTTTTCTTTTAAATTTTTGTTTTTATATTGAAGATAATTTAGAAGTGTATCCTGTTGTTTCTAGAAGTTAAATCCGAGCTTTTGATTTCTAGGTGAGGCCTTCAGCAGTGCTGTATATGTCTAGTTACATTAAAGGTATTATGAACTTGTGAAGAAAAAGCAAACCCAAATACCTTCAGAAAAATTCATATTAATTGTAATTTTAACAAAAATTGTATTTAATTTAATTTTAATTGAAATTTTATATATAAACATATATGTGAACAGCCTTTTTTTTAAAATTGAGACAGCGTCTCTCTTTCTTGCCCTCAGTAGAGTGCCACGGCACCATAGATCACAGTAACATCAAACTCTTGGGCTCAACCAGTCCTCTTGCTTCAGCCTCCCAAAAAGCTGGGACTACAGGAACCTGCCACAATGCCTGGCTAGATTTTCTATTTTTAGTAGAGATGGAGAGTTTCTCTTGCTCAGGCTGGTCTCCAACTCCTGAGCTCGAGCTATCCACCCTCCTCAGCCTCTCAGAGTGCTAGAATCAGTGCGCCCAGCTTGTGAACACCTTTAGATCGAAGGTATGTTAGGAAGTCTCAAAAGTAGGCTGGGCGTCGTGGCTCATGCGTGTAATCTTAGCACTCTGGGAGGCCGAGGCAAAGCGATCACTTGAGTTCAGGAGCTCAAGACCAGGCTGAGCAAGAGTGAGACTCCATCTCCAATAAAATAAAAAGAAAAGAAAAGAAAAGAAAAATTTGCCAGGTGTTGTGGTGGACGCCTATAAGTCTTAGCTACTTGGGAAACTGAGGCAAGAAGCTTGCTTGAGGCCAGGAGTTTGAGGTTGTTTTGAACTATGACTCTCTAGCTTAGAGCAACAGAGTGAGACTCTTTCTCAAAAAAAAAAACCCCAAAATAAAACAAAGAAATCTCACAAGTAAAAGATGATCCAACTCATAAAAAGACAAAAGGTGAGCATCCCAGATTCTAGAGAGCTAGGGACCTTTTACAGATGCCAATGAAGAAGTGCCTTATAGATAGTAAGCATTTAATCAAGCTTTGGAAGACTAGCTACTGGAAATGAGGCAGGGAGAATGAAAAATTGATTGTAAATGGATAAGAGTGAATGGCTTGATATGTGCTGGAAGGATCTGGAAATTAGGTGTTAGCTTGTTAAATCAAATCTGTTTTGATGGATATTTATATATTGCTCAGATATATCAAAGTTCTAGCTGTCAGACCTCTGTATACTGTAAAAATGCATCTATTAAATGTAATTTGCTCTAACCCATGACTCTGGACATTCAATTCAGTCCAGCTTACCTTTTCTATCAGAATTACTAGTAGCTGTTCCAATATCCATTGTCTAATCTAATACACAATTTACTTTCTATAAAGTAGAAGGCACATTCACAGGCATGTTTGATGCAAATTTCATTTTTTATGTTTTTAAGTCACTTTGGGGCTGTCTATTAATGCAGCTCGTCCTCTTCTTTTTCTCTAATAAAGGCAGAGATATCTTGGTTGTTGAGTCACTTACATCATTTTTTTCTTCTTTTCCGCTTAATAAAAGGACACTGAGGACCTCAGAAAACTGAATGGTTCTAAGTTTTTTCTGTCATATTAGGACTATCAGCATTCTAGGAGTAGGGGCCATAGCAGATTTGGTTTAAGAATGTTTGAAGACAGTCTAGGTTTGAAGAAGGTGGAGATTTTTTAAATTAAATCATAGCTATGTACATTAATGCAATCATGGAGTACAATGTGCTGGGTTTTTTTTTTTTTTGGCTGGGGCTGGGTTTGAACCCACCACCTCCAGCATATGGGGCCAGCGCCCTACTCTGTTGAGCCATAGGCGCCGTCCAATGTGCTGGTTTTATATACAATTTGAAATATTTTCATTAAACTGGTTAACATAGCCTTCACAGCATTTTCTTAGGTATTGTGTTAAGACATTTATATTCTACACCTAGTAAATTTTACATATACCCTTGTAAGATGCACTGTAGGTGTGGTCCCATCACTTACCATCTCTCCACCCATCCTCTTTTTTTTTTTTTTTTTGAGACAGAGTCTCATTATGTTGCCCTCAGTGGAGTGCTGTGGCATCACAGCTTACCGTAACCTCCAACTCTTGGGCTTAAGCGATTCTCTTGCCTCAGCCTCTCAAGTAGCTGGGACTACAGGTGCCCACCACAACACCCAGCTATTTTGTTATTGTTGTTGTTGTAGTTGTCATTGTTGTTTAGCTGGCCTGGGCTGGATTTGAACCCTCTAGCCTGGTATATGTGGCTGGCGCTGTAACCACTGTACCACGGGCACCAAGCCAGAAGGTGGAGTTTTTAATACATGTTCCCATTGGATGACCTTGCTCTTTATGAATTGCAGTTTTGCTTAGCTTGTATATCTATCTCTGTGGAGTAAATTTTCTCCTCTGTTTTCATGTCTACCATGTGTTAAGGATGCTGTGGACAGTACTACAAAGAAGACAAATTTAATAACAGTGATTTCTGTTCCTTGCCTATTTTTTTCCTTTTTTGTTCCCTCCTCCTTGTCCCACCCCCCATTTTATTTTAAATATTTTCCTTCGTTTTTTCTTGCATCACCTTCTTTCTGTCTCAATGGGAAGCAAACTATTCTTCACAACTGGTCAGATCCCTTGTTTGTTTTTACCCCAATCTCTGCTAAATGAAAAGTTACATACAGTATTAGATGGACATTTCTACAAAACAAAACGGTAGAGAGTCTTTGGGAATGGATTTGATATACATTTTCTTTTAAGATGTCCTGGACATGGGAGGTTGTTCTCCCCTATACTCCCAGCACTGTAGGAGGCTGAGGTGGGTGGATTGCTTAAGGCCAGGAGTTTGAGACTAGCGGGGGCAGGGGGGAGGGAACTTAGTGAGACCTTGTTTCTAAAAAGAAAATTAAAAAAAAAAAAACCAAAACATTAACCTGGCATGGTGGTGTGACCCCCTAGTCCTAGCTGCTCAGGAGGTTGGGGCAGGAGAATTGCTTGAGCCCAGGAGTTTGAGGTTACAGTGAGCTATGATGATGCCAGTGCACTCCAGCATGACCAACAGAGTGAGATCCTGCTCTGAAAAAAACAGAAAAGAGAAAGATTAAAAAGATCTCCTAGGCTGGTTAGTACTGACTGTAGATTCATTTGATGGAGAGATTTTCAGTATGATAACCTGAAAGTGTGATCTCCTATGGATGGGTATCCTTAAATGGGGATCTGGACGGCTTGAAAGAAAGCTGTGTACTTCAAAGCTTTTTTCACCTCAGCTGCAGTTAACTTTACAATCTCACTGGTCTAGCAAGTGTTAATAGTTGGATCATTTGCCTGCAGATAACTCCTTTGGAAACTGTAGATTATTTCAGTGGCGAATAGCCAGTGGGCCTTTGATCTCCATATAGATAGAGACAGAATAATTCAGAAAGAATTCTATCAGAGTGATTTATGGCAGAGACAACACAATTTTATGAATGTTTTCCTCCAGTATGTCCAAAATATGTTGGCAAATATCAGTAGGAGATGGGCTCTTTCTGTTGTTACAACTTCCCTATGAAATGGGGTTCTTGATTATATGATTTTTCAGCCTCTGGTTTTTCTCCAAGTAAAAAGGTTTTAAGCATAAGTATCTGTTGATAGTAAAGCATGTAAACTTTTGCTTGGTGAAGACAGGGATAGGGGAGGTGAGGACTTACTTTGAAAGCAGCAGATGGTACCTTATGGGGTGGAGATGATGTGGTGAATTTGCTTTCTTTGCTAAGTCATGTGCAAATGGCCAGAAAGCAAATGAAAAGTTCCCTTGAGGCCATTTGCACTTAGATGTCAACATTCTTTCAGGGAAGACTATTTTTCTTTATTTATTTTTTATACAGATCTAGGCCCCGATGTTGTTACTTTCTCTTTTTTATTGCTGCTTATTTAGTGCTGCATCATCAAAGACTTACATTTCTCTTTGAAATGTCTGAGTCCCACCTTGATGACGCTGTTTCTTAAAGCCTCTAGTGATAAACTAGACTTGAACTAGTAATCTAGCTTAACTGCCTCCTGCCATCTCAGCAACATTTTAATACATGGGAGGAGATATGCTGAAATGACTATTGGTGGGGACAAATTTCCTCCTAAGTGCCTTTGATAGTCTTGGGAATATCTCTGGGTAGTTGAAGACCGCCTATCTTCACAGCTAAGTCCTACCTCTTCCTCTCCTTCTCATACTCGCATCTTCCCCACTTCTGACCTCTCAGAGCACTTACTGCAAGCCTGAAAATAGTTTTAGCACTTAATATTATTATTATCCAATCCTTTCATCTGTTTTTTCCTTTTTGCTTCCCAATTACTTTGCAGGGCTCTGAATCCCAATTACTTTGCAGTGCTTCTAAAGAGGAAGACCATGTTTACAGAGTAACTCCCTTTTTTTTTTTTTTCTGAGACTGAGTGTCACTCCATTGCCCCAGGCGAGAGCACCTTGGCATCAGCCTAGCTCACAGCAACCTCAAACTCCTGGGCTCAAGTGATCCTCTTGGCTTAGCCTCCAAGTAGCTGGGACTACAGGTGTGAGCCACAGTGCCTGGCTAGTTTTTCTATTTTTAGTAGAGATGGGGTCTCATTGTTGCTCAGGCTGGTCTCCGACTCCTCAAGGGATCCTCCTACTTTGGCCTCCCAGAGTGCTAGGATTACAGGCATGAGCTACCATGCCCAGCTCCAGAATGATTCCTTTATTGACAAGAGGTATGTTCTCCAGGGGAACAGCTTTCGTTTTCACAGTTTGTGATCAGAGGAAGAAGTGATGTAAGAAACAAAGGGCTCAAAGATTTCAAAGAAGAATAAATGGTAGGGGAGTTAAGGGGTTGGTACCAAGTGCTCATTGCATACTAATTCAAATTATGTCAGGTATATGAATTTCAAAGTACACTGCATTATCTGAAACACTTCAGGTGTACTTCTGCGCTGTCCTCTAGATTATGTTGGGGATCTTACCTGAATACTGGTACAGCTGTTTTCCCAGGGCTCAGGAACTGCCCTGATCGAGCTCTTGTGGTCCCCTGTCCCTTTGCTACCCTGAGCTAGGCTAGGAGCAAGTAGCTGCTGAGCCCAGTTAGTTGGTGCCTTTCCTGCTCTTCCAGTCACGATCTTATGTGCCTCTGCCTCTCTCTTCATCCATTTATGCTCAGTGCCTCAGGGTCAGGGTCAATCAGAATCCAGAACCAGATTTAGGCCAGTGGGGGAGAAGAAGAGTAAGTGCCAGAAAGGTAAGTAAGAAAGACAGGGGTTGGGGGTATGGTAGTGTCAGCTCCCACTTGGCTCCTCACAGTACTGCACTGGATTGCTGCAAACGAGACATGAGTCTGTTCAGTAATAGAGGTGTGCACAAAAGTATATTTATACAGGGAATTCATCGCAGCTTTGTTTATACAATAACAGCGAACAATTGGAAAATCACCTAACTGCCTAAACATATGGGAATCATGTAGCGCACACTATGATAAAGCTGTTACAAAGCTGTTTTCAAAGACGTTTAATTACAGTGGGACATGCTCACAAAGTAACATATATGAAAAATCCAAACATCGAGCAATATATCTGATCTCAGTTGAATATCTACAGTACACAGAGAGAAAAAACTACAAGGAAATATACTAAACTATTAATGGGGATTATTTTTGGATGGTGGAATCAAGGATGGTTTCTTCCTTGTTTTGTAATGTCTAAATTTTTTATAATACAAGTTCATGATTTTTATAATAAGAAAAATGAAGAGTTGGGCATGGTGGCTCACACCTGTAATCCCAGCAACTTAAGAGGCTAAGGTCGGAGTATTGCTTGAGGTCAGGAGTTCAAGACCAGCTTGGGTACCTTAGCAAGACCCCATCTCTACAAAAAAATTAAAAATTCTCCAGGAGTGGGGGTGTATGCCTATAGTCCTAGGTACTCAGGCGGCTGAGGTGGGAGGATAGCGTGAGCCCAGGAGTTGGAGGCAGCAGTGAAGCAGTAGCTAGTGGCACCCTGTCTGAAAAGAGAAGAGAAGAGGAAGGAAAGAAGAAGAGAAGAGAAGGGAAGGAAAGAAAACGGGAAGAGAAGGGAAGGAAAGAAAAATGAAATATTTCGTACCACCACCTTCAACTTCCAAATTCACATAGCAACATGGAGATGATTATTTTTTCGGAGAACAGAAATAGTATATTTGCACTATGGAAACTTTTAAAACTATGAAGGGAAAATAGCAATGAAGTATCGTAAAACTTTCCTTCTTTAAATCAAACTAACTTCCTTTTCAGAATAATTTACTTGAAGTATCACTGCACTTTCTATTATTACCTGATAAAATAATAAGGGTTCAACTAGTCTTCAAATTGTAAGGACTGACAAAATATTTTAAAATAAGTCTTTTATTTAGATGAAATCTTCATCTATGATTTTTAGAAATGGCAAGGGCCTTATATATCATCTGGCCCTATCCCTGGATAAAGTTTAATAGTCATGCTTGATGGTTTATTTATTTTTTCTTTTTTTGAGACAGAGTCTCACTATGTCACCCTGGGTAGAGTGCTGTGGGGTCACAGCTCACAGCAAACTCAAACTCTTGGGCTTAAGCGATTCTCTTGCCTGAGCCTCCCAAGTAGCCGGGACTGTAGGTGCCTGCCACAATGGCCGGCTATTTTTTTTGTTGTAGTTGTCATTGTTGTTTAGCAGAACCAGGCTGAGTTCGAACCTGCCAGCCCCAGTGTATGTGGCTGGTGTCCTAACCACTGAACAATGGCACCAAGCCAATAGCATTCTGTATTAGCGACTGTTCTAATATCCCTGAGACTCAGAGAGTCTAAGTGACTTGCCTCAGGTCAGACATCCAGCTCTATAAATGGGGAGATACCCAGTCCTTTGCTTTATCAGTTATACTTCTAATGAGGAAAGACATTTGTGATATTCTATAGGTAGTGGTTATCTTTTTTTTTTTTTTTTTTTGAGAGAGAGAGCCTCAAGCTTTCCCCCTGGGTAGAGTACTGTGGCATCACAGCTCACAGCAACCTCCAACTCCTGGGCTCAACCGAGTCTCCTGCCTCCACCTCCCAAGTAGCTGGGACCATAGGCGCCTGCCAAAATGCCTGGCTATTTTTTTTTTGGTTGTAGCCATCATTGTTGTTTGGCAGGCCCGGATTGGATTCGAACCCGCCACCTTAGGTGTATGTGGCTGGTGCCTTAGCCACTTGAGCCACAGTGCCAAGCTGGTAGTGATTATCTTAAAAGCATATACTTTAAATTTCTTTTCTGAAATAAGAAATAACATCTTTTCCCCTATTTCAGATATGTAACCTTACTGTTAACTTAAGAATATCTAGAGATAAGGCTGGGCGAGGTTGCTCACACCTGTAATCCTAGCACCCTGGGAGGCTGAGGTGGGTGGATTGCTTGAGCTCAGGAGTTCAAGACCAGCCTGAGCAAGAGTGACCCCCATCTCTACTGAAAATAGACACACTAGCCAGGTGTTGTGATAGGAACCTATAGTCTCAGCTACTCAGGAGGCTGAGGCAAGAGAATTTCTACTGAAGGCACAGTGTGAGACTCTGACTCAAAAAAAAAAATTACAAAAAGAATATCCAGAGACAAGTTAAAAAATGTGTATATGTGACATGAAATGAGCAAATTCTTTAGTGAAATTTAAAAAATAGTGCTTGTGCTTCAGAATGTTTTCAAAGTAAAGAAAAATTTTAATAGTAAGTAAATATTTGGTATAAAAATTAACTTGGAAAAAAATTAACTTGGGTAACTTTTTGTTTGAGACAGAGTCTCACTATGTCACTCTGGATAGAGTGCTGTGGCATCACAGCTCACAGCAACCTCAAACTCTTGGGCTTAAGTGATTCTCTTGCCTCAACCTCCAAGTAGCTAGGAGGGACTACAGGTGCCCGACACAACGCCCAGCTATTTTTTGGTTGCAATTGTCATTGTTTTAGCTGGCCCGGCTGGATTCAAACCCACCAGCCTCAGTGTATGTGGCTGGTGCTGTAACTACTGTGCTAGGGGTGCTGAACCTTAACTTGGGTTGTTAATGTTGTCAGAGCCCTTTTGGTTTACCCCACCCTCTTGCAATAAAATCAGCATCATTTGACTTATGGTTAATTTGTGAATCGAGTGATAGCATATCAAATGCCATTAAATACATCTATGATAAAAGTTGTTCTTTTGATCAATTTTTATAGTGACATGTTATTGGCTTAACCAGAAATACAATCATTCTTTGCATTCAGTCTGCTTCAGAAACAGAAGTAGTTGGTTTGATTCACACAGAAATTACTGAAAAACCCATGTGACTATCTCTGTGAGCAGTTTAAGGACATACTCTTCCAATAAAAGAGAGATGGGCAATATAACACATAAATTACTTAAAGAATAAATACCGCTTTGTGAAAAAGTTCTCTCTGGGTGGTGCTTGTTGACTTTTTGGGTATTGGTAGTTTGTTCTTTGTCAATTGTGGCCCATTTGGAGCTTGTGTGAATGACTCTTTTGCTCATGAGTGGTTATCTGTCATCACTAAGTAGTCAAGAAAACACGGGCTATGAATGAGCAAGAGGATCACCATGAGATAATATTTTGATGAAATATTAATGACAAGCAACCCTTAGAGAATCTTCAAAATAGTCCCAGGTATGATCTCATGTCGTGGGGTCAGTTTTCCCCGTCCTTTTTGTCATTTAGTTGGAGGAGTATTTGAGAAGGAAGGTAATTTTCAGTTGACAAGGAAGATGTAAATTGGTAAAAGATTTACAGGAGATGAAGCCTTGTATCTTTATTGTGTTTAATCCCCAGCCCTTCCACGTGGAGTAAGGAATATATATCTGGTATTTTCTTAGGGACCATAGCTATTTGGTCTAAGATGGCCTCTGACTCTTAAAAAAAGAAAAAGGTGTATAGATTTGCTGCTATGTCTTTACCACCACCACTTGATTGTACTTCTTTGTTGAAAACACATCCATTTCCTTATGGACTTTTTGCATAGGGCCCTCTCTGTGCCGGACAATCAATAAATATTTGATTGATTGTTATCTTCTAAATGCAAATTAAACATTTACATTCAAATATTGACTTTTCCCTGTGCTAAAAAACAAAGAGATCTCTGCTTGCTTGAATACTTGGAAACAGCTCTCATAGGTTAGTGGGCAGTGTGGATTCTGCTTCTGTGCTTTAAGTGGAATTTAATAACCATTAGATTATTAGTTACATCACTTAGCAGCCACCTAGAGATTCAGAATCTTTCAGTAGCTGGTAGGCAGCCTGGAATCCTGAAATTCCATTAAACTGTCCATTAAGCATTCCTTGAACTAGGCTTCTGGTTTCTGGGTTTGGTGGTGATGGAGGGTGGGAGGTAGAATTTATATACAATACTGGTTCAGACTTAGTCCTTGTTCTCTGGGATCTTCCATGCTAGGAAAATGGGATTCATTGAAGAAGACTGATAACGTGCAGTTTGAGGAAAACATACATTGACAACCAGAAGAAATATGTAGTGGGATTGGTTGGTAGTGGCCATGAATGCCAGGCTCCTGAGATGCTGGAACAAGGAGGAGAAAAGGGAGATGTGTGAGTGGAGGGAGCAGCAATACGTGATGAAGGAAGGAACAAGAGATGGCCATAGGAAGGTAGATGTGCCTCAGAGAAGCAGGGCTCTCTGTTCCAGCGGTATTAGGACATCAATACACACTCAGAATCCCACACTGTATGAGACTGATATTCATTACAATGAAACAGAGCATTAAATAGTTTCTATTTCATATTATAGTACTGCATTTACGGAGACAAGCAAATGTAAGAAATATTCACACAGCAATGTATGAGTATTTAAAAAGTTACTTTTTAGCCAGAAGACCTTAATTTGCAAACACTCAACAAGGTCAGACGTCATGGGAGATACAAAAAGCGTATGTGTACTTTCGAGCAGTTTACTTAGTTGAGAAGACTGAACATATACAAATGGGACCTCAGCTCTCAGCACCATTCACTTATAGGCAGTAACCGGGGTGGACTTCAGGACATAGCCAGATCCCTGGGCTCTTGGAGCGTCTGGAAAAGTTTCCAGGTTCTTGAGCTGGCCTAAGTGGTTGGGTGGAATTTAGGTGGGCTCAACATAATGCCAGGTCTGCAGAAACATCTTTTGCCCTTTAGGAAGTTACAGTGTCTGACCTGCCCTCATAACCTGTTCCCTATAACAGGTTTGTGCACTTAGCAGTAATAGATTGAACCATCAACTCCTTAAAGCACACCTGGTTGATAATTAGCTCAATCACATTGTGTTTCGGTCATTACCCTTGGATTTCCCAAGGATGAGCTTAATTCATCTCCCACATTAAAGTGAGTGCCTGCATGACCAAAACTCAACTGAATAGAATTTCTGTCTCTATTATGTCAATTTAATGCTGTGGTAATTTTATTGCAAAATAGGTATTGGGTTACAATTTGCTACCCAAATATCTGCACAGAAATTGTTAGTGTGTGCTATAAAAAGATGTCTGATGGCACGAGGCTCTCATTTGTCCTAAACAGGGCTGTGTCCGAAGGAAAACAAAGAGGGAATGAGCTGAAAATGAGCTGGAGGAATTTAGAGTTAGTTGATATTATCAAATATTGCTTATTTAGAGACCACTTCTTCTGGTTTTATAGCTTATAAATGTATTGATAATGGATACAGCCTCTTGCTTCCAAAATTTTACGGAGCTTATTTTGAGCTTATTTTGTGTTTTAGCCATACTCTCTTGACCTCTGACCTGCTGCTGGAAGTGATGGGATGAACTGGCGGTGCATATGCTGTATTACCAAAGTGGGAAGGGTGAGGGGCACCTTCATTCTATCAGATTACTGCCAGATCCCTGCAATACTCAGATCTACTTGCTGGTTGCTGTTTAAAAGGGAAAAATACAAACCTAACCACTTCTAGGAGTGGTGCCAGGTGTCTGTACGAAGGCAACCCAACTCCAGAAGGCTATAAAAATAGCCCCCAAGTAGTAGGTTCTGATTTCCCACTGAGCTGACCAATAAATCCAACAACCAGTTAATTAAAAATGCTGGGAGGGAATGTTCATCCTCCATTACCCACCTGTCCTTGTGAATACTCATCGGTTACAAATGGGAGGCTACCACTTAGTGTTTCAACATCCGGATTAGGAAACCCTCTCCTTCCCTTTCTCAGCAACCCGGAGGTATAAATGGTCTGTGTGACTGCCTAATACCCCTACTTGGGTGTCAATGTTTATTTGAAGCTAAAATGATTTGAGGCTTACAAAGAAGCACCCATTTATTTTACTTGACTACAGCTTCCTGGCATCATTCAGAAGAGCATGTTTGGAGAGACTAGCTCAGCTCTTCCTTGTTCAGGCTATGAGTTTTCTTACAGTCTTCCAAAATCTAATGGAAAACTTTGCTTCCCTGAGTGATGCTGTAAGGTAGGATACTACAGTAGCTTGGGACCCTTTTGGACTCAGAGTTAAAAGTTCCAGGTTTGAATCCCAGGTAGGTAGACACTAGGGGTCTGTGAGTTGAGACCTCTTTTTGAAAATGGGTGTAATTGCACCTGCCTTGTGGCATTGTTTTCAAGAATAGACAAGATCATGTGTGTGAAAATGCCTGGCCCTTAGTGGATGTTCAGTAAATATTGAGTCTGATTTAATGTATGCCCTTGATGTCCTTTGTTGCCTTAGGTAGATACAGACAACACTCATTTACAGAGACCTGAGAGGAATTAAAACTTAGTGGTGATTGTGCCCAGTGGAGACCCAAACCCATTGAATAGAAACTTGATTATCAGCAACCTTTTTGCCAAGATACCACTATGAATGAATTTGAATGAATTATGCTTGTCTAACTTTTTTTAAAGAAAGAACTTATGGGCAGCACCTGTGGCTCAGTGGCAGGGCACCAGCCCCATATACTGAGGGTGGCGGGTTCAAACCTGGCCCCGGCCAATCTGCAACAACAACAAAAAAATAGCCGGGCATTGTGGTGGGCGCCTGTAGTCCCAGCTATTCGGGAGGCTGAGGCAAGAGAATTGCCCCAGGAGTTGGAGGTTGCTGTGAGCTATGTGACGCCATGGCACTCTACCATGGGCGGTGAGACTTGGTCTCTACAATAAATAAATAAATAAATAAAAATAAAATAAAAAAGAACTTAGAGGCATTTTGATGGAGAAGAAAAAAAGAGATGAAATTTGAGTTATAGTTAGGTCTTTGGCACAAGTCGCATTTCCTTTGCAGGGCTCAGCTTCCTCTAGCAAAAAAATGTTGGACTAGAGCAGCCCTGGGATTCTTTGCTCACAGCATAAATTCCTGGGGATTAGTAGACTTTTGAGTCTGTGTTAATTGGGAATGAAAAAAATTTTTTTTGAGTCAGAGTCTTACTATGTCACCCTGGGTAGAGTGCTGCGCCATCACGGCTCACAGCAACCTCAAACTCTTGGGCTTAAGCGATTCTCTTGCCTCAGCCTCCCAAGTAGCTGGGACTACAGGCACCCGCCACAATGCCCAGCTATTTTTTGTTGTTGTTGCAGTTGTCATTGTTGTTTTAGCTGGCCCCGGCTGGGCTCGACCCCGCCAGCCTTGGTGTATGTGGCTGGTGCCGTGCTCCAGGTGCCGAGCCAGGTATGAATTTTTTTATGCAGAGTGAAAAATCCAAAGACGGGAGAAGCTGAGCAAGGACAGAAAGTTCTCTTGCAAGTGGGGGAACTCTCTTCAGCCATCAGGAGGCCAGATTGGGATGGGTATACAGACTTCTTTTATTCGTGCTTTTGAGCTGTATGTGAGTGTGTGTTCCCTTTCAATACTTTTCTAAAGCTGAAGCTCTTTTGTGATTTGTTGTGCATTAGCAGGATATGACTTATTAATTCTGCTTATACTTAATAATGAAGATCACAAACTGGGACCCTATTACTTGAGGTCCTAATGCATCCCTTTTTTTATCAAATAGGTTTGTGATTATCATCAGGGGCCTATTGCCAGCCCCCTAAATGATACCTCTATCTGCTATTGGGGATTTCTTTAATAAAAAATGGCGAGGATACTCAGAGTCACATTCTATGAGAAAAAGTTGAAAGCATTGAATGATACATAGCTTGGAGGAGTGGAGATCTAGAAGACCACATGGTTATTATAAAAAAAAAAAATGAAGGGCTCTCTAGTCCAAAGTAGAATTAAATTTGTTTTTTGTGGCTTTGGATTGGGAGGTGGCAAAATAAGATCAATGGAGAGGCAGAGGAAAACATGGTTTTCTCAATGCAGGCAATAACTTTGCTGTCATCTAAGCTGCCCAAAGAGGGACTAGGTGACCTACCTCAAGGAAGTAGCAAAATTCCCACCATCAGTCCCCACCAAAAAGTTAATCTGTTTGAATGGAAGTTAGATTCTGTTTTCTGAAGTAGACCTGTAAGGATCCAGTGGTCTGGCAATCCTCTTAATTATACTATGAACACTTCCGGCAGACCATGCCTTATTTATGGCCTTAGCTCTTTGGTTAGAGCGTGATTATAGCAGGATCTCAGAAAATGTTTGTTGATGGAAACATTGACTTAAAATGTCCTTGAAAGTAAACAATAGATGCTTATGGTCCCTAGATCTAGTGTATTAAAGTGGCTTCCATATACTGCAGTGTCCCCCCTTTTCTACAGGTGTTAGTATGCATTTTCAGCCACAACAACCCATTCGTTAATAGCTTGTCATTGTTCGAGAACTAAAACAGTTGCTAACAAAGACCCTTCCATACTGATAGATAATAGAAGAGAGAGAAAACATGATTTTAATATTGGGGAAGTAATGAATTCACATTGTAGACCTGTATCAAAACATCGCATGTACCCTATAAAGACATACAACTATTATGTACCAATAATAATTAATTTTTTAATTGAAAAAATGTATCGAGGAAGCATACTACAAAATGTGGAAATAATTTCATACAAGTTTGTACAATAAAGAGAAGAATGAACAACTTAAAAGTTTTCTTATTTTCTTGCGAGATAAGGGGATGGACTTTGTGCCTGTCTCACTTATACCTTGAGAGATACCCCTGAGCAAATTCCAGAGGTAAGTATTTGCAGTTCCAAGGGTCAGAGGCCTGTGAACTTGCATTGCAAAATCAAAAGGTCAAGACTTTTGATCAGGCCTATTATGTTCTCAAAATACCCTGAAGAAGGGAGATGGTGAGTAGGCAGGAACTTCCCCCCTCAACAAACATTTCATCGTTGTCCCCTTACATCATCTGGCATGATTGGATGCTGGGTGTTCTTCATAAGATTTTCAAGCTTCCTGAGGGTTAATTCATCTGTGCGAGGAAATGTCATCCCTGGGAAAATGGCACTATATAGAAGCTAGAAACTTGCCTCTCATAACTTTATTGGTTGATTCGACAAAAGGAAAACAGTTTTTGTTAAAAAACAGAGTGCCCTCTGTCGCCCTGGGTAGAGTGTCTTGGCATCATAAAGTTCTTGGGTTCAAGAGATCCTCTTGCCTCAGCCTCCCAAATAGCTGGGACTATAGGCACTCGCCACAATACCCAGCTAATATTTTTTCCATTTTTTAAAAAAATAGAGATGGTGTCTCCATCTTGCTCAGGCTGATGTTGGACTCCTGAACTCAAGCGATCCGCCTGCCTCAGCCTCTCAGAGTGCTAAGATTACAGGTGTGAGCTACTGCACCCAGCCATAAGAGCAAAACACTTTGAATGAAACCTTATAAAAATAGGGCGGCGCCTGTGGTTCAAAGGAGTAGGGTGCCAGTCCCATATGCCAGAGGTGGCGGGTTCAAACCCAGCCCTGGCCAAAAACTGCAACAACAACAACAACAAACCCTTATAAAAATAGAGTGAAGATGATATTAAAAGATTAAATAGGCTAAACCTAATGGGATAAGGCAATCTTTTTTCCCAAATACCTCACAGGTATCGTGATGGCTTTAGAAACCATTGAGAAACGTTAGCGACTTCAAAAATTGTGAGCTTGGGGAAGTACTGACTGTCTGAAAGACTGGGCCCCTGAGGAGTATTTGGGCTACTACCTAATAAAGTATTAATAATTAAAGATGCATATAAATTTCTGGTTTCTTCTGGTTGGTGAAGAAACTAGGACTTCCAGGACTGAGGCTTTTACTTATCCTAGCCTGCACTGTGCTGGCAAAGATTTTCCTGACTATCTGCTTTTTTGTCCTCTCTGAGATACGTAAAGGTCCTCATAGGGACTTAGGAAGTATTTCTCCCTCCTTCCTACTTCACCTTCTTTCCCTTTTGGTGTGGGGTGGCTCGAGGATGTCACCATAGGCATACTGTTTTTGAGCCACCCTGATCACTATTTAGTTAAAAAATATCCAAGCATCCTGTTTGGACAGGTTGTAAGCTGTGACATTAGACCTTCCTGGTATGCAGAATGGCTTTCATCACGCTCCCACCCATTCAGCCAAGGTTAAAGGTCTCAGGAAGGTATTTGACTTGTGGCCCTAACTTGCCCTAACTGCTGAGCAATGATGGGCCTTTTGCTTGAATCACTTAGGAGGCACCCATGGGAGCAGCATACCAGAGAGAAGTAGTGAAGTAGCAAAACTGAGTTCATTACAGCATTTGACATGAAGGGGGCACCAAGAGGAAAGTGCACCAAACCCTGTACACCGAGGGGTTTGTCTATAAGTTTGGTTTTTTAAAACAAAACAAAAAACAACAATAATAACAACTCTGCTCAGGAAGTAAAATGGAGTTTTGTTCAGGAACAGTGGAAGGAAACTGATAAAGCAATGCCATTTGTATTAGATGGGAAGACCCTCGGAGGCGGGGGCTAAGCCTGATGCAGCTCTTCTGGGAGGGCTTTATTGCACAAACACTGAGCTGGCAAATTATCTGCATGCATTTATTTATCTAACACTTAGGGAGAGTCTATGTGTCAAACATCTTTGATTATATAATCTCATTTAATTTTCACAACCACCTTATGAAGTAGGGGCCCATTTTCCAGATGAAGAATGTAAAGCTCCTAGTGTATTTAAATTTTAAAGGACTTAAATGGATTCACTAGGTAAAGGAAGAGCTTGAATTTGAACAAATGTCATTTGGTTTCAAGCCCCTTGCTGATTCACCACAAATACCTAACACAGTACTGTGTGTTATAAGGAGCCAAATGTGCTAGTGTTTGTGGAACTCCCTTCCAACTTGGGCTTGGCACCCATAGCACAGTGGTTATGGCACCAGCCAAATGCACTGAGGCAAGGCTGCTGGGTTTGAACCCAGTCTGGGCCAGCTAAACAACAATGACAACTGCAACAAAAAAATCACTGGGCATTGTTGTGGGTGCCTGTAGTCCCAGCTGCTTGGGGGCTGAGACAAAAGAATTGCTTAAGCCCAAGAGTTGGAGTTTGCTGTGAGCTGTGATGCCCCGGCACTCTACTGAGGGTGAAATAGTGAGACTGTATTAATTTAAAAAAAAAAAAGATACCTAGCCTCTTGGAAGAGAAGGGATTCAGCATTTTCCTATGGGGGTTCACAGGCGCTACCCTAGACTGTGCCTCAATCTTTGTGCTTAATATGGTACTTGGTCCAGGTCCTGGCATATGAGGCACCTAAAAAATTTTGGCTGAATTGGGTGCAATCATCTCCTTCCTTCTGTCATCTCTATCTTGACCTAGACTCTGGCATTTTGTATGATGACACAACAGGTAACATTCTCACTGTTGAAAATTGATAATTCTTCCATATTAAAAAATGAGTTTATGGACATATGTATGCATCTATGTGTATATATTTATTTACTTTCCAAAAAACCATTCTATCCTTTTTGGATTTTTGTAATATATAAGTAATAAACCCACAGGTGTTCATATTAACATTTTTCTGTCAAGGTTGAGAAGTCTCAGTCTAGGTGATCTCATTGGGTGTTGTATACCCTTTAGAATATTCTCAAAACAAAATTTCAGTTCATTTTTAAAAAATACTTGTTTCATATCAAAAGCTTAACATTTTTAATATGCCTCAGAATTTTTTAGTGGCAACTTAATTTTTTTTTATTTTTTGAGACAGAGTCTCACTATGTCGCCCTTAATAGAGTGCTGTGACATCATAGCTCACAGCAACCTCAAACTCTTGGGCTCAAGCAATTCTCTGGCCTAGCCTCCCAAGTAGCTGGGACTACAGGCCTCCACCACAACACCCAGCTATTTTTAAAGATGAGGTCTCACTCTGGCTCAGGCTGGTCTCAAACTCATGAGCTCAGGTGATCGACCCACCTTGGCCTCTCAGACTGCTAGGGTCATAGGTGTGAGCCACCACGCCTGGCCTAAAACTCACCTTTTGAAAGTGTACCATTCAGTGATATTATAGAGTTTTGCCATCATCACCACAGTTTTAGATGATTTTTATCACCTTAAAAAAAACCAAACAAACTGTATTGGCAACAGCCACATACACTAGAGCTGGAGGGTTCGAACCTAGCCCTGGCCTGCCAAACAACAATCACAACTAGAACCAAAAAATAGCTGGGCATTGTGGCAGGTGCCTGTAGTCCCAGCTACTTGGGAGGCTGAGGCAAGAGAATCACTTAAGCCCAAGAGTTGGAGGTTGCTGTGAGTTGTGACACTACGGTACTCTACCGAGGGTGACATAGTAAGACTCTGTCTCAAAAAAAACCAAAAAACAAAACGGTATACTTTAGTCGTCACTTCCCCATCCCTCTCCAATCCTTTTTCCAGCCCTAATAAACCATCAATCTCTGTAGAGTTCTCTATACTGGACATATCATATGAATGGAATCATACAATATGTGGCCTTTTGTGTCTGGTTGCTTTCACTTACATGATGTTTTTAAGGTTTATCCATGTTGTAGCATGTATCAAAACTTCATTCCTTTTTTTGGCTCTATATTATTCTACCGTATGGATACCTATATATATATAATTTATCAATTCAGCAGTTGATGGACATTTAGTTTGTTTCCATTTTTTATACACACAAGAATTTATCCTAAGGAAATAATCAAGGTGGTACATAAAGAATGTATTATAAGGATATTGATTTTGGCATAATGAAAGTGAAAAACTGGAAGTAACTTTATTCTCCACCATTAAGAGATTGGTTCAATTATGAGACATCTACATGACAGAATGATGTGCAACTCTTTTTTTTTTTTTAAATGAGACAGAGTTTCACTCTGTTGCCCTCAGTAGAGTGCTGTGGTGTCACAGCTCATAGCAACCTCCAACTCTTGGGCTTAAGTGATTCTCTTTCCTCAGCTTCCTGAGTAACTGAGACTACAGGCGCCTGCCACAATACCTGGCTATTTTTTGTTGCCGTTGCCACTGCTGTTTTATCTGGCCTGGCCTGGGTTCGAACCCGCCACCCTCCATTTATGGGGCTGTTGCCCTGCCCACTGAGCCATAGGTACCATCTGATGTACAACTCTTAAAATGTGTTGTAAAAGAATTTGTACTGACAGAAAGATGCTGACAACTTACTGTTAAGCGATGAAACAGTACATGAAGTGTGATTTCATTTTTATAAAATATGTATTTTATATACATAGAAAGAAGGCTGGAAATTTAGGTAACAGAAGATAGTGGTTAGATGGCAGAATTATGATAGAGCTTATTTTCTTCTTCTTTTTTTTTTTTTCAAATTGAGACAGAGTCTCAGTATGTCGCCCTCGGTAGAGTTCTGTGACATGATAGCTCACAGCAAACTCCAACTCTTGGGCTTAAGTGATTCTCTTGCCTCAGCCTCCCATGTAGCTGGGATGATAGGTACCCGCCACAGTGCCCGGCTAATTTTTTTTGTTATTGTTGTTGTAGTTGTCATTTTTGTTTTTTAGCAGGCCCAGGCTGAGTTCGAACCCACCAGCCCTGGTGTATGTGGCTGGTACCCTAACCACTGAGCAATGGGTGCTGAGACCACTATTTTCTTTCTTTTTTTTTTGAGACCACTATTTTCTTCTTTTTTTATCTATATTTTCTAGTTTTTCTAAAATTCCTCCATAACTACTTATTTAGCAATAATATATCCCACACATTGTGTAGTAATATATGTTTCATAATAATAAATTAGAAAAGTTAATGTTATTAAAAACAACCCCCAAAGGAGTGTGTATTATGTGTTATGTATGTACACACACACACCAACTTCTTCTGAAGATGTGACAGGCTCTTCCAATCAGCACTAGGGTGTTATGTTTTTACTCCAAATAGATTTAAGATTTATTGATGACATATTTATCAGATAAAGAGATTGAATCTCTTTTCTGGAGTGGTTCTGTGCATCTCTGCTTTCTCAATGGAATGTCTAGCTATTCTTTCCCTGCAGGAAGTGATTGGAAGTGGAATGCAGAGTTTATTTCCGCTTACATGGTCTGACATTTTGACATTTCCTGAACTACAGGATGTTTCAGAGCAAACAACTTGGCTTTTACTGAAAAAATTAATTATACTGCCACTTTCACATAGTGATGGGCCTTTGTAGAGGACAGAGCTATTCAAGTGGGGAAAAATGAGATGGTTAACAGGATGACAGTAACATAAAGGTCTTGAGTGTGAAGAAAAGGACCTCATTAAGCATTGATTGTCAGCATGGTGTAAACTCTTTCAGAAAGTGTTACTACATTCCATGCCATTGTTGTATGGAGGAAATTTAAATCTGCGTCCATTTACTTCATAAATGAGATTTGTGTATTCTAATAATAGGCTAGCCTT
The DNA here is from genome assembly GCA_963574575.1 of Galagoides demidoff. NCBI lineage: Eukaryota > Metazoa > Chordata > Mammalia > Primates > Galagidae > Galagoides > Galagoides demidoff. The sequence continues at coordinate 23,622 of CAUYQV010041917.1, forward strand.
GCCTTCAGCTACATCAGTACACACAAATTCAGTTTAGTTGTTTTGACTGGCTTGTCACATCATGCCATCAAGCCAGTCACCAAAAGTCGGTCACAAAGAGTCAAACTTGTTTCTGTGCTGACATACACCCTTTCTGACTGCCTGTTTGAAAATGAAGTCAGCTTATTCCACTTTGGATGTTAGAGAGTTACTTTACTGGGCAGCATATAGTATAGGGTTAAGCCTGAGAATTCCGTCTGGAAAAAAAACTGTATAATATTGGTGGGTGCAATGATCGTTGTGTTTGACCCCCCCAAAGCTCAGGCAACAAAACCAAAAATAGACAAATAGGATTACATCCAACTACAAAGCTTCTACAGAAAAAGGAAACAATCAACAAAGTGAAGAGGCAGCCTGTAGATTAAGAGAAAATATTTACAAGTTATACATCTGGTAAGGGGTTAATATCCAAACTATATAAGGAACTCACTTCAATAGCAAGAACACACCTATCCTAATTAAATTATGGGCAGAGGACCTGAACAGGTATTTCACAAAAGAAGACATACAAATGGCCAATAGATATATGAATGAATACTCACCATCACGGATCACTAGGGAAATGCAAATTAAAACCACAATATGTTATCACCTCCCATCTGTCAGGATAGCTGTTACCAAAAAGGTGAAATAAGTGTCATTGAGGATGTAGAGAAAAGGGAACTCTTGTAGACTGTTGGTGGGAATGTAATTTAGTACAGCCATTATGGAAAATAGTATGAAAGTTCCTCAAAATAATGAGGATAAAATTTTCATACAGAAATCCCACTTTGGGGTATATATCCCAAAGTTTTTTGGTTTTTTTGAGACAGAGCCTCAAGCTGTCCCTCTGGGTAGAGTGCCGTGGCATCCCAGCTCACAGCAACCTCCAACTCCTGGGCTTAAGCGATTTTCTTGCCTCAGCTTCCCAAGTAGCTGGGACCGCAGGCACTCGCCACAATGGCCGAGCTATTTTTTTTTTGTTATAGTTGTCATTGTTTAGCAGGCACAGGCCAGATTCAAACCTGCCAGTCCTAGTGTATGTGGCTGGCACCCTAACCACTGAGGTACAGGCACCGATCCACTTTCTTAAATAAAATCTTTTTGTTACATACAAACATTTTTCTTAAATAAAATCTCTTTGTTACATCCAAACTTGTGCAGGTCACTTTTACTTTCTATCCACACTGCCTGTGTTGCTCCAGTTTTATTTTCAGTTTCTACTCACTTTTGCTTTCCATTACTGCCCCATGTTGGTTGAACTTTCTAGCTCAGCTATGTAATTGAACCAGGTCAACTGGGTTCAGGGAACCAGGACACCCAAGCCCCAACAATAAGTATTTGAGGTGATGGATATATTGATTAGCTTGATTTACTCATTCAACATTATATACATATATCATAATATCACTTTGTACCCCATGAATATATATATGTATTTTTAATATCTAATACAAATTTTAAGGCTTGGCGCCCGTAGCTCAATGAGTAGGGTGCCAGCCGCACATACCGAGGCTGGCGGGTTCCAGCCCAGCCTGGGCCTGCTAAAACAACAATGACAACTGCGGCCAAAAAATAGCCAGGGATCGTGGTGGGCACCTGTAGTCCCAGATACTTGGGAGGCTGAGGCAAGAGAATCGCTTAAGCCCAAGAGTTTGAGGTTGCTGTGAGTTGTGACGCCACTGCAGTCTATGGAGGGTGACAAAGTCAGACTGGTCTCAATAAAAAAAAAAAAAAAAAATTAAAAAAGAATTCTGTCTGGATTTGGACCAACCTGTGTTCTAATCTCTGATTAGATTGGGATTCATTTGAGACTCTCTGAGGCTCAATTTATTCATCAATAAAATGGGGGTGATAATATCTGTCTCGCAGGGTCAATGTATAGATTGAATGAAGTAAAACTTCCAGGCTGGTCATAGTGGTTCATGCTTGTTATCCTAGCACTCTGGGAGGCTAAGGCGGGTGGATTGCTTGAACTCAGGATTTCAAGACCAGCCTGAGCAAGAGTGAGACCCCAGGTGGACATTGTGGTGGGCGCCTGTAGTCGCAGCTACTCAGGAGGTGAGGCAAGAGAATCACTTTAGCCCAAGAGTTTGAAGTTGCTGTGAGCTGTGATGCTACTGCACTCTACCAAAGGTGACAAAGTGAGACCCTGTCTCAAAACCAAACAAAAAAAAGGAGCACTTCCAATATTCTCAGCATATTTCCCAGAATATTGTAAGAGCTCAGTAAATTTTGGTGCTTTTGATGAGTATGCAAGGAAATTTAAAGAGAAAAATGGAGAGAATTCCTGTTATTTTCTTCTCTTCCGTACACCTCGAATTTCCTTTTCCTCATTCTTTACCTAAAATGAATTGTTAACATTGTTAAAGCTTACAATTTAAAATGTGGGCTTTAAGAAAATTTTATAGCACAATGATGAAGTACCAACATAGGTGCTATTGGTATGCAACAGAACAAAATGCACAAGTACATACAGCATTCATACCCAACAAAGCCTGTGCTCCGCGGTCATGAAATCATACCTACTTATGCTCGTCTAATTTTTATGTTTTTGTCTTCCCAGCATTTGGCCTTTGTAATGATAAACACATATGTAGATATTAATATATATGGCCTGTTTAAACATAAGGCTTTGTGGCTTTTTCTGTAACTCTTGTCAGAATATGAAAAGTCTATTGGTAACACTCCATACTTCCTCTAACTTGCTGCTTTTCATATGTTGGGGCATGGAAAGCTAGTTTCCGGCTTGGCACCTGTGGCTCAAGCGGCTAAGGCGTCAGCCACATACACCCAAGGTGGCGGGCTCGAATCCCCAGCCCGGGCCGCCAAACAACAATGATGGCTGCAACCAAAAAATGGCCGGGTGTTGTGGCGGGCGCCTGTGGTCCCAGCTACTTGGGAGGCGGAGGCAGGAGACCCGCTTGAGCCCAGGAGTTGGAGGTTGCTATGAGCTGTGATGCCATGGCACTCTACCCAGGGGGATAGCTTGAGGCGCCGTCTCAAAAAAAAAAAAAAGTAAATAAATAAGAAATAGTAGCTGGGTGCAATGGTTCACACCTGTAATTCCAGCACTTGGAAGGCTAAGACTGGTGGATTGTCTGAGCCTCATAGGTTAGAGGCCAGCCTGAGCAAAAGCAAGACCCCGTCTCTAAAACTAGCCAGGCGTTGTGGCAGGTGCCTGTAGGAAGGTGAAGCAAGAGAATCACTGAAGCCTGAAAGTTTGAGCTTGTTGTGAACTATTATACCATGGCACTATAACCAAGGGTGTCAAAGTAAGACTGTCTCAAAAAAAAAAGAAAGGGTTGTGCCTGTGGCTCAGTGGGGAGGGTACCAGCCCCATATACTGAGGGTGGTCGGTTCGAACCTGGACCTGGCTGAACTGCAACAACAAAAAAAAGCCGAGTGTTGTGACAGGCACCTGTAGTCCCAGCTACTTGGGAGGCTGAGGCAAGAGAATTGCATAAGCCCAGGAGTTGGAGATTGCTGTGAGCTGTGATGCCATAGCATTCTACCGAGGGCAATAAAGTAAAGGCTCTGTCTCTTAAGAAAAGAAATAGCTTTAAGGCACATAATTTTGAATCAGGATAGGAGTATTATATTATTTTGTATTTCTCTGTTTGGAAAGCTTGGTTGTTCTACTCCTTATTTTCTTAATATTAATTTGTTAACAGATCAGCAAAACGGTTACTGGACCAGATTGTCGAAAAAGGAAGACCAGCTCCTGGCTTCCATCATGGTGATGGACCAGGAAATGCAGTTCAAGAAATCATGATTCCAGCTAGCAAGGCAGGATTAGTTATTGGAAAGGGAGGAGAGACTATTAAACAACTTCAGGTATTGTTATATTTGTAAAATGATTGATTGTTGTCTGTTTTTTTGGTTATTTTCTTCTTTTTTATTAATATGATTTCTCTGATTGTAACAGGAACGAGCTGGAGTTAAAATGGTTATGATACAGGATGGGCCTCAGAACACTGGCGCTGACAAACCTCTTAGGATTACAGGAGACCCATATAAAGTTCAAGTAAACTTAACTTTCTACTTTATATAAAGAAGGAGTTTGGGTTGGATGGGATTGAGCAAACATGCATGAATAATTAAAATGTTTTGAGACATGCTTTCTAAACTAGCTTTTTCTACTTTAGCAAGCCAAGGAAATGGTGTTAGAATTAATTCGTGATCAAGGTGGTTTCAGAGAAGTCCGAAATGAGTATGGGTCAAGAATAGGAGGAAATGAAGGGATAGATGTAAGTAAAACATCATTCAGAAATGGTTATATTCTAATCCATAAATACAATATTAGTGTTTTTCCTGTTTTGCGTTAGATAGCCTTTAACATGATAGCCCTTTTTCTACTTTAGAATACAGAATTGTAGGCTCAGTGCCTGTAGCTCAGTGAGTATGGTGCTGGCCACATGCACCGGGGCTGGCAGGTTCGAGCCTGGCCTGGGCCTGCTAAACATTGACAACTGCAACCAAAAAATAGCTGGGTATTGTGGCGGGCGCCCCCAGCTACATGGGAGGCTGAGGCAAGAGAGTCGCTTAAGCCCAAGAGTTTGAGGTTGCTGTGAGCTGTGATGCTATGGCACTCTACGAAGGGCGACATAGTGAAACTCTGTCTCAGAAAAAGGAAAAAAAAAAGAATACAGAATTGTATATTTTATCTTGTTGCCTTTCTGATATAAACATGCCATTGTATATACTTTTATGATTTGATACACATAAATTTTTTAAGAAAATGGCTTTCTTAATACTTAGTCTTCTTTACATAAGGTTCCCATTCCAAGATTTGCTGTTGGTATTGTAATAGGAAGAAATGGAGAAATGATAAAAAAAAAATACAAAATGATGCTGGTGTTCGAATTCAGTTTAAGCCAGGTAAGTGAGTATGCATGTCAGTCTTCTAAGTGTAATAGCAATTTGTTTTGACATCCACATATTTATTAATCTCACATGTGTGTTTCTTTGCTTTAAAGATGATGGAACAACACCTGATAGAATAGCACAAATAACAGGACCTCCAGACCGTTGTCAGCATGCCGCAGAAATTATTACGGACCTTCTTCGAAGTGTTCAGGTTTGATAGAAAGTTAACATTTTTGGGCAGTGCCTGTGGCTCAAGGAGTAGGGCGCCAGCCCCATATGCTGGAGGTGGCAGGTTCAAACCTGGCCCCTGGTCAAAAACTGCAAAAAAAAAAAAATTTTTTTTGATTTTTGTTTTCACAAGATTTTCTTTCATCTACTCTGAACATGCCTTCCTTCATATTTTTATGTCAGTCCACTTGATAAGTAATGCTTTAATTGCTAACAAGTTAAAATTGCTTTAAGGTAGAAGCACCAGGAATTACTTTGTAAGTGCCCTACCTTAGCTGAATTAGAAAAAATAAATGGTAGCAGGAGCTAGGTGAGGTGACTCACACTTTTGACCTCCCAGATACTTGAGAGACTGCAGGGGAAGGAATGATTTGAGACCAGCCTGGGCAATATAGCAAAAAAATAATAGTTGGCCGTGGTGGTGTGCGACTGTAACGCCTGTGGTCCTGGCTACTCAGAAAGCCAAGGTGATTCTTAGAGGCCATACATAGTGAGCTGTTAATTGAGCCACTACATTCCCACCCGGGTAACATAGCAAGACTTATCTCTAAAAGTAGATTGATAATTGATAGTCATTAATTGGTGATCATTTGGGGTAAGGCATCTCTAACTTTGTGACTCAGTCATATCATTTGAGAGAAATAGATACAATTTTATCATGAAAATAAAAGTTTAGCCGGATCTGATGTCACAGCACTCTGGGAAGCTGAGCCGGGTGGAATGCCTGAGCTCATAAGTTCAAGACCAGCCTGAGCCAGAGCAAGACCTCGTCTCTGAAAAAAATAGCCAGGCTTTGTGGCGGGCACCTGTAATCCCAGGTACTTGAGAGTCTGACACAAAAGATCCACTTGAACCCAAGAGTTTAAAGTTGCTGCTGTGAGCTGTGATGCCATGGCACTCTACCAGAGGTGACAAGGTGAGACTCTGTCTTTAAAAAAAAAAGTTTCTCTGTTCTTACTTTCTTCTTGTTTTTCTTTCTTCTTAGGCTGGTAATCCAGGTGGACCTGGACCTGGTGGTCGAGGAAGAGGTAGAGGTCAAGGCAACTGGAACATGGGACCACCTGGTGGACTACAAGAATTTAATTTCATTGTGCCAACTGGGAAAACTGGATTAATAATAGGAAAAGGCAAAGTATTTTAAATTATCTTAGTGCTTCACACATAAAAAGACAAGATTAAAATCTCATAGCATTGAAGAGAAAGAGGACCAATTGTTAGTGTAAGAAATTTCTTTTGGCCCCCAAACTGGTTTGAGTGTTCCTTCATTTTTCTTTATCTTTTTTTTTTTTTTTTTGAGACAGAGCCTCAAGCTGTCTCCCTGGGTAGAGTGCCATGGCATCGCAGCTCACAGCAAACTCCCAACTCCTGGGCTCAAGCGAGTCTCCTGCCTCAGCCTCCCAAGTAGCTGGGACCACAGGCGCCCGACACAACGCCTGGCTATTTTTTGGTTGCAGCCGTCATCGTTTGGCAGGCCCAGGCAAGATTCGGACCTGCCAACTTAGGTGTATGTGGCTGATGCCTTAGCCATTTGAGCCACAGGCACCAAGCCTATTTTGCTTTTTCTTGAGTCCTACGTATTAAAATTTGTACATGTGTTGGCTTATATTTATATTGCCTTTCTTCTTTTTGATAAAGAGATAATAGCAAGACTTTTAAAAGCAATTTATGAAAGCATATGTTTTTTCACTTGAGCCACAGGTGCCAAGCCAAAAAGCAAATATTTTGTTAAGTTTTTTTTTTTTTTAATGAGACAGAGTCTCACTATGTTGCCCTCAGTAGAGTGCTGTGGCATCACACCTCACAGCAACCTCCGACTCTAGGGCTTAAGCGATTCTCTTGCCTCAGCCTCCCAAGTAGCTGGGACTACAGGTGCCTGCCACAATGCCTAGCTATTTTGTTACTGTTCTTGTAGTTGTAGTTGTCATCGTTGTTTGGCAGGCCTGGTCTGGGCCGGGTTGGAACCCGCCAGCCTTGGTGTATTTGGCTGGCGCCCTAGCCGCTGAGCTATAGTCACCAACCCTGTCTTATTTTTATTAGAGGGAGGCTTTTGCTCCTTCATGACCAGGGAGGGATATAGTGATGTCATCATAGCTCACTGCAGCTTTGAACTTCTGAGCCCAATTGGTCCTCCAATCTCAGCCTCCCTAGTAGCTATGACCATAGATAATACTATTCCTGGCTAATTTTTTTGTCTTTTTTGTTGATATAGGGTCTTGCTATATTACCCAGGCTAATCTCAAACTCCTGGACTCAGGCATTCCTTCTACCTTGTTTTCCCAAAGAGCTGGGATTAGACATGAGTCATTGCACCCAGTCAGTGGCCCTTTTAGTTGTGACTATTTTCTTCTGAATAGCTCCTTTTACATTCTTAGAACCTTTAGAGAAATTACTGTCTTGGTTTTAGGAGGTGAAACCATAAAAAGCATAAGCCAACAATCTGGTGCAAGAATAGAACTTCAGAGAAATCCTCCACCTAATGCAGATCCTAATATGAAGTTGTTTACAATTCGTGGCACTCCACAGCAAATAGACTATGCCCGGCAACTCATAGAAGAAAAGATTGGTGTGAGTATACTTTAAACAATAGTGTAGATCTATTGGTTAAATAACACATTAATTGAGATACACCACAGGAAAATGTATAACCTCTCTAGTCTGAAGTTGCAGGTTTTGTGATATAATGGATATATATGACAGGAAAAAGATTTTTAGCAATGAAAATAACCTAATAGGATGTTAGAGATTTTGAGAACTGCCTTAGATTAGATACGACTAGATAAGAGGGTAGCATTGCCTGCAGGCATGATTTTGGTATTCGAAGGTCATGAAACATAGTTGAAGGAGATAGTTATGGGAACTATTTCTTAAGGGCTGAATGCAATATGGTAAAGGGAAAAGATGAAGCATATGCATCCCCATTCAGCAGTAGAAATTTATAAATCTCCACTTTTGGACTGGCTCACAGTCACTTGGGGGTTTTAAAGTACCAGTTCTTTGATACATACATAGGAAATACTGATTCAGAATGCTTTGAAATATGGCCCAGCATCTAATTTTATGAAGATGTTTTAGGTGATTCTGATGGACAGCCAAATTCAGAAATTTTCCCTCTAGAAAAGTTTGCTTTTGGTAGAACAGAGTATAAATAAGCTTGATAGCTTTTTTGTAAATAAGGCAGATGATATTGGGATTTTTTTTTTTACAGTGACATATATTAATTAGCATAGGTGTGAAGGAACATCTTAATAATTAGCATTTCTTGGGGGATTGTGATTTTTTTTTTTATTTGTTTTTTTCTTGCGTGACAAGAGTCTTACCCCATTACTCTACACTGGAGTACAGTGGCCCAATCAAAGCTCGCTGCTGCAACTTCAAACTTCTGGGCTCAAGGGATCCTCTTGCTTCAGCCTGTCAAGTAGCTAGGACTGTAGACACATGCCATCACACTTGGCTAAATTTTTGTAGAGACAAGGTCTCCCTCTGTTGCCTAGGCTAGTCTAGAATTCTGTCCTCAAGCAATCCTCTCACCTTGGTCTCCCAAAGTACTGGGATTGTCTACCTCATCCAACTCTTAGGATAAAAGTTCTTTTTGGTGTTTGCAATGCTATAAATGGAGTAGGGGGAAAAAGTTTGACACTATTTGTGTCTACTTCGGAAGACAAAAATAGATGGACAAAAGGTACGTGACATACATATATGTTGTGTGTTCTGTTGTATGAATATTTAGTTTAATTATTTAAGAAAATGAAGATATTCATGGACTCAGTAAAGGCAGAGGTTGCAGCCAAAGCAGAAAAGTAAATAGCATATCCTTTTTTTTCCCCCTTTGGTGCTGAAACCCAGGACCAAACCAAGTAAATAGCATATCTTGGTTTTTTGGTTTTTTTTTTTTGAGACGGAGCCTCAAGCTGTCCCCCTGGGTAGAGTGCCATGGCATCACAGCTCATAGCAACGTCCATCTCCTGGGCTCAAGCGAGTCTTCTGCCTCAGCCTCCCAAGTAGCTGGGACCACAGGCACCCACCACAACACCCGGCCGTTTTTTGGTTGCAGCCGTCATTGTTGTTTGGCAGCCCAGGTTGGGGATTCGAACCCGCCACCTTAGGTATACGTGGCTGGCGCCTTAGCCGATTGAGCCACAGGCGCTGAGCCATATCTTGGTTTTTGATTTCACAGTATTAACCTTAGATGTATGGATCAGTATTTCTATTATATTTCATGAGAAATAAGATAAGTTGTTTCAGAGAGGCAGTCAGTATGGTGGTTAAGGGTATGTATGGACTTTACAGTCAATCTGCCTTTGTTCAAAATCCTGTGACTCATTTTACTAACTGTGTGACTTTGGAGAAGTTCCTTGTATTCTGTGCCTTGATTTCCTCCTATAAAGTAAGAATATAGTAGTAGCCACTTCATAGAGTTACAGGCATTAAATAAATGCATGGGTATATTTGTAACTTAAAAGAATTTCTGGCTTATTGTTTGGAAAGGATGGGTCATGGATAATAAAAGGGATGGCAGCAGTTGGCGACTTAAAGAGATAAGTTAATAAAAGGCACTTTAAACATGAAGTTTAATTTGCAGTGAGAAAACTGACAAATATAGTTTAAAGCACTTTGTCCAAAATGTCACATGACCAGCATTAGTTATATGAAAGGAATTTTTTTTTTTTTTTGAGACAGTCTCAAGCTGTTCACCCTGGGTAGAGTGCTATAGCTTCACAGCTCAGAGCAACCTCAAACTCTTGGGCTTAAGTGATTCTCTTGCCTCAGTCTCCCAAGTAGCTGGGACTATAGGCAACTGCCACAACACCTGGCTATGTTTTGGTTGTAGTTACCACTGTTTGGCAGGCTTTGGGTGGATTCCAACCCGCTATCTCTGGCGTTAGGTGGCTGATGCCCTAGCCTCTTTAGCTATAGGCACCAAGCCTGAAAGGAATTTTTTTTAATTTTTAGGACTGTTAAGTCAGATGGTCTTTGCAAATTCATTTGAACAAGAAAAATCAGCTAAGCATTTTTAAATATAACATCGCATAATGATACAAAATAGCGTAATTTGTTTAATGAATTACAAAGGGAATTTTTATTCTATTAGAATATTAGGGATTGATGAAGGGAAGATAGGATATCATTTAAATTATTGACCTAAATGGAGTCCCAGTGGCAAAAATAGAAAGGTTGTAAGGCAGACTGTAATTTGGTAGTGATCTAGTTGTTACAGTATAGATGAAGTGTTCAGGAGACAATTCATGACAATTTAGGGATCATGTTGCTCAGATGGTCATCTGATGGTAGGTAGAGTAGATGCAGTGAAAACCAGCTAGAGAGCACCCTGTAGAAGAACTAGAGATAAGGACCTGATACTTGATAGACTTGCATGATTGAGATGAAAAAGGAATAGTATAAAAGGAAAGAAATAGTGCTGTCTGAAAAAAATATGTGTAAATAGTGATGTGTAGGTTTTTTTTTTTTTTTTTTTTTGTAGAGACAGAGTCTCACTTTTTAGCCCTCGGTAGGGTGCAGTAGCAACCTCCAACTCCTGGGCCCAGGCAATTCTTCTGCCTCAGCCTCCCAAGTAGCTGGGACCACAGGCGCCCGCCACAACGCCCAGCTATTTTTTGTTGCAGTTTGGCCGGGGCTGGGTTTGAACCCACCACCCTCGGTATATGGGGCCGGCACCCTACTCAC
>CAUYQV010041918.1:0-14936 GCA_963574575.1 Galagoides demidoff
TCCCAGCTACTTGGGAGGCGGAGGCAGGAGACTCGCTTGAGCCCAGGAGTTGGAGGTTGCTATGAGCTGTGATGCCATGGCACTCTACCCAGGGGGATAGCTTGAGGCTCCGTCTCAAAAAAAAAAAAAAAAAAAGAAAAATCATTTATGAAACGAAGTCAATTGATTTGGCACATTTCATTGTTGTTTATTTTAAGAAATTGCTATAGCCATCCCACTTCTCAGCAACCACCACTCTGATCAATCAGCAGATGGTAATATTGAGGGAAGACTTTCCACCAGCAAAAAGATGATTCACTGAAGGCTTAGATGATACTAGCATTTTTATCAATAGAGTATTTTCAATGCAGGTACATGTATATTTTTTAGATGTAATGCTATTGCACACTTAATGGATACATTATGTAGATAGTATAAAAATAACTTTTATATGCACTGGGAAAAGGAAGAATTCATATGACTTGCCTTTTTGTGATATTTATTTTCTTGTTGTGGTCTGGAATTGAACCCCCAATTATGTCCAAGGAATGCCTGTGTACAATTTAGTGGCATTAATTACATTCACAGTGTTGAGCAACTATTGCTATATTTTCAGAACTTTTTCATCCCCCAGACCAAAGTTATATAACTCCTCATCCTCCCTATCCCTCTGAGCTCTACCCACTAGTAATTAAGCCACTGTTCTACTTTCTGTTTCCGCTGATTTACCTGTTCTAGATATTTCATCTTAGTGGAATCACACAAAATTTATCCTTCTGTATCTGACTCATTTCACTCAACATAATGTTTTTAAGGTTCATCCATGTTGTAGCATGTATCAGAACTTCTTTTAATGGGTGAGTAACATTCCATTGTGTGGATATGCCACTTTTGGTTTTCTCCTCGTTGGGTTTATCCATTCATCTGGTGATGGATATTTGGGTTGTTTCTGCCTTTTGGCTGTAATGAATATTGGCATGTAAGTATCTGTATGAATCCTTGCTTTCATTTCCTTTTGATAAATATCAAGGAGTGGCACTTTCTGGGTCATGTGATAATTCTTTGTTTAGCTTTTCCATAGCAGCTGTACCATTTTACATTCTCACCAGCAATCAGTGAGGATTTCAGTTTTCCCCTATTTTCACCAACAGTTGGGATTTTCCACTTTAAAAAAAAATTTTTTTTTTTTGAGAAGAGAGTCTTACTCTGTAACCCTGCATAGAAAGCTATGATTACAGGCATGAGCTACCATGCCCGGCCTATAGGTCACTCATATGTGAGTTCATGGATAAATCCTTAGAATAGAATTTCGTGGTCAAAGTGGTGACAGTGAGCATCCTTGCCTTGTACCTGATCTTAGAGGAAAAGCTTTTAGTTTTGCATCATTGGCTATTGAAATGATCATATAGTTTTTTTCTTTTATTCTGTTAATGTGGTTTGTTACATTAATTGATTTTAGTTTACCATCTTTACATCCCAAGGATAAATTCCTTAGTCATGGATATGATTTTTTAAAATTTGCTTTGGTTTTGTTAGTGCTATGTTGAAGATTTTTTTGTATCTATATTCATCAGAGAGTCATTAAATGTATTTTTTAAATCCCATTAAAAATGATTTTGGAAGTGTATTCCAGTTCTCAATAATGAATTATCAGTGCCCTGTGTACTCTATTCATTGATGCTTACCAGCTTCTCTAGTTTGTTTGGGATGTTTTTCCTACCATCTGCCTGGGTAATTCATACTTTGAGACTCATAATATCTCCGTATTCTGTTTAAACTTTGCTTACTGTCATCCCCAGTCTTTTCGGTTGTGAGGTAGGTGGCTTTCTATCATCATATGATACCATAATTAGCTTTTATTCCTTTTCTCCTAAAAGAAGCTCTTCAAGAATAAGAACTATATTTCTTTTACATTCTCGCCAGCAATCCCTAGTCCAGTGTCTGATACGTTAGTACATGCTTTCTAATATACAAAGCAAGGCTATAAAATTGAAAGTAATCCTGTGACAGATTTTTACTTTTTACTGAATGTTTTTTGTATCCATTGATGATCTTTGCTTAAATCATTTATTTTTCTGGAGGTTGAGGGAAACATATTTAATTAAAACTCAGTTTTAGGCTTGGTGCCTGTAACTCAAGTGGCTAAGGCACATACACCAGAGCTGGAGGGTTCGAATCCAGTCCAGGCCTGCCAAACAACAGTGACAACAACGACAAAATAACTGGGCGCCTGTAGTCCCAGCTACTTGGGAGGCTGAAGCAAAGAATCACTTAAGCCTAGGAGTTGGAGGTTGCTGTGAGCAGTGATGCCATAGCACTCTACCCAGGGCTACAGTTTGAGGCTCTGTCTCAAAAAAAAAAAAAAAAAAAACTCTCAGTTTTACTTTTTATCAGTATCGTGAGTATTCCTATAATCAAAGCACAGCTTCTTATTTAAGGAAAGCAGTTATCTTTTGAGTTGGGGATATAAGTAAAATTAATGACTTTGCTAAGTATTTTTTTTCTGTCTTACATGTCTTATCACTGAAAGTAGCCAGGCTATCTGTTGCTCTTTATGTTTGCTTTTATTTATCTTGGTTATGAATAGTTTTACTTTTCATTATCTTTAATTTGTTCTATAGAAACTGATACTACTTTGCGTCTCTTTCAGTTAATTTTTATACTTAAAATTAGTATCATTTACTTAAATAATTTATCTAATAACCTTTTTCAAGTTTTTATTTTGGAAAAAAGTACCAAGTTTGCAGAAAAGTTGCAAGAATATTACTCAATTCCCCAATGTTTACCAACTAAAGTTTGCCACATTTTGCTTTATTTTACTGTCTGTATATGTAATTATGTTATTTCTCTTAGTATTTGCTGGTTGTTAATAGATTACAGATATTCCAACTTCTTAAATTTATTTCAGCATTTATATGAACAAGGACTTTAAAAAATATTACTAATATAATTGTTGATTTCAGGAGATTGACATTGATATAATACTATTATATACGGTATATATTCATAGTTTTTCAGTTGCACCAGTTATATCCTCTGTGGCAGTTTCCTCTGTAAAGCAGATCAGTCAAAGAGCACACATGGGATTTAGATATCATGTCTCTTCAAGGGACAGCATCTTTAATTTGGGACAGTTCCTCAGCCTTTGATAACTTTTTTTTTTAAAGAGTCTTTATGACATTAATTTTTTTTTTCTTTTGAGACAATCTCATTTTGTCACTCTGGATATAGAGTGGCGTGGCATCACATATCTCACAGCCACCTCAAACTCTTGAGTTCAAGAGATCCTCCTGCCTCAGCCTCCCAAGTAGCTGTGACTACAGGCATCTCACACATGCCTGGCTAGTTTTTCCTGTTTTGTAGAGATGGGGTCTTGCTTTTGCTCTGGCTGGTCTCGAACTCCTGAGTTCAAGCAGTCTATCCACTTCTGCCTCTCAGAAGACGTTGGTTTTTTTGTTTTTTTTTTGTTGTTGTTGTTATTTTGTTTTGTTTGTTTTTTGTGACAGAGTCTCACTCAATCACCTGGGGGTTGAATGCCGTGGCATCATAGCTCACAGCAGCCTCAAGCTCCTGGGCTCAAGAAATCCTCTTGTCTCAGCCTCTTTAGTAGCTGGGACTATGGACACCTTCCACAATGCCTGGCTAGTTTTTCTATCTTTGATAGAGGCAGGGGTCTCATTCTTGCTCAGTCTGGTCTCTAACTTGCGAGCTCAGGCAATCCACCTGCCTCAGCCTCCCAGAGTGCAAGGATTACAGGCATGAACCATCACACCTGGCAGAACATTGATTTTCTAAGAGTATAGACCAGTATTTTTGTTCAGTGTTCTCAACTTGGCTTTATCTGTTTCTTCCTGATTATTTTGAAGTAAGTATAATTTTGTCAGGAATACTACATGTAATGTTGTATTCCTGTCTATGCTTGAGGTATATGAAGTCCGTGATGGTAAAGTTGATCTACCAAATGCTCTTTGTTAACTAATGAGTAATTTGTTGAAAAATATTTGAGACTCTAAGTATCCTATTTCCCAGCAAACTTTTCGTTCTAGCATCTGATGATGATACTACTGTAATATCATAATATATAGTTTCAGCATTCATCTCCCAAGAATATTTCTGATTATGTATACCCATAGTAGCATTATATCACCCAACAAAATTAATAATTTGGTATTATCATGTAACATTCAGTTCATATTAAAATTTCCTTAATGTCTTTTTTTTTTTTAAAACTAGGATCTGATCCAACATTCATGTATTGTACTTGATTTCTCTTTTAATCTAGAATAGCTCATTCTCATACTTTTTTCCTTAATAACATTAAGGGTTTTACAAAAAATGAATTATCTTACACATTTGTAAATGGAATAAAGTTTTTCCTTTTGCAGTTAGCAAGTAATTTGTGGGGTAATTTTTGGTACCACATGAATATCCTGCCCCCTGGTAACTTTTTTTGGAAACTAATACTATGACATATTTTTGCTTTTTACTGAATGGTTTTTGTATCAATTGATGATCCTTGCCTATTTCACTTATTTTTCTGGAGGTTGAGGAAAAAAAAGAAAAGTTGATTTTTTTCTTTTCACACAAGATATTTTTTCTATACATTCTTTTGCAACCTTGTTTTTTTCCTTGATGTATTAAGGATATAACTATCTGTATATATTCTCATATAGTCTCTTATCTCTAAGATCTCCTTTCCATATAGAGAGAAGTATAACCCGGCTTTTTTTTCAAACTATATTTGAGAAAATCAATAAGTAATATCTATAAGTTAAAAACTGAGCTGAAGTCTAAAATACAAATATAAAATTTTAAGCAATTCTTTAATTTGGAGCTCTTCATCATGATCTTAGCCCGTAGTTTGTGTAACTATTAATAGTATTCTAAAATGTGTAAGTTGTTTCATTTTTGGATTTAGAGTGTCAAAGTAGTAACATCTATAGACATTTACAAAGAACATTTCATCCTCTTACCCTTTTTGCTTTATCTCCCATTCAAAAACATGCTAGCCCATAGACTACCCTCAAGAACCAGGCTTTGTTTCTCCCCACTTATACAGTGTTTGCTAAAGTCTTTTGTTTTCATTTGATTAGAACATCTGAAAAATTCTTATAAAACAAATCTCACTTGGGTGGCACCTGTGGCTCAAAGGAGTAGGGCACTGACCCCATATGCCAGAGGTGGTGTTCAAGCCCATCCCAGGCTAAAGATTGCAAAAAAAAAAAAAAAAAGAACAAATCTAACTCTATTTCTATCTTGTCTCCCTTTTTACTTAAAATTACAACTCAACCATATTTATTTATTTATGTTGAGACAGAATCTTAACATTGTCCCTCTCAGTAGAGTGCTATGGCGTCATACCTTACAGCAACCTCAAACTCTTGGACTCAAGTGATTCTCTTGCTTCAGCCTCCCGAGTAGCTAGGAGTACTTGGAGTAGCTGGTACTATAAGTACTTGCCACAACACCCAGGTATTTTTAGAGATGAGGTCATGCTCTGGCTTTGGCTCAGGCTTGTCTTGAACCTGTAAGTTCAGGCAATCTACCTGCCATGGCCTCCCAAGAGCTAGGATTACAGGTGTGAATCATCACATGTGGCCCTCAGCCATTTTTTTTTAATCAGAAACTTTTTTGCATTTTCTCGTATATCTCTGTGACCACAGAGATAGCAAAGTAAGTTATGACTACTTGGCATAATAGGATGAAAATAATTATTAATATGTATTGAGTGATTTTTTTTTTCTTGGCATTGTGCTTAAAAATTAAACCTTTACATATATTAACTCCTTTAATTCATTTTATAATTTTAGTAGGTAGATAACATTCCTCTTTTATAAATGAGGAAATTAAAATTCATATACAACAAATATATTGTTTAAATTGACAAAGATGTTATATGATTATCTGGGTCTTAAATATGGGTTTAACACTAATATATGTAATCTCCTGTGACTTAATAATTATGGGTTTAACACCAACATAATGTGGTCTAACCTTACTATGCTCCTTATCAGCAAGAATTGGTTATAAAGTAAAATTTTTTAGTGTTAAGATCATTACTTTTGATTTTGATATGTTATGCTCTGTGGCTCTAGTTACAGGTTGGTCTTTGTGACAGTTGTCTGTCAAAATTAACATATAAAACCTATAGACCCAAATAGGAGAAATAACAAGCACAATAGGGATCACCTCTAGGATAGCACAAAAGTGAAAGTGGAGGCTCGGTGCCTGTGGGTCAACCAGCTAAGGTATCAGCCACATATACCTGAGCTGGCGGGTTCGAATCCAGCCCTGGCCCTCCAAACAACAATGATGGCTGCAACCAAAAAAACAGCTAGGTGTTGTGGCAGGCGTCTGTAGTCCTAGCTACTTGGGAGGCAGAGTCAGGAGAATTGCTTGGTGCCAGGGCACTCTACCCAGGGCAACAGCTTGAGGCTCTGTCTCCCAAAAAAAAAAAAAAGTTCAGGGTGAAAGAGGGCATGGATTGGTAAGGAATTGGCTGAATTGCAACCCTTCCTTCTGGTTCGGTGTTTAAGGATCCTTGTGGAATGGCGTCTATCTTAGCTATAAAGAGAGTAGATCCAGGTCTGGGCAAAGACTGATAAGGATCACAGTTGCTTAACTTTGGAATACTTTTCCTTTTCTTCCCCATTTGAAACTAGAGCATTTTATAATTAGTTATTGGTAGGTTAAGAGTGCAAAGACTGGTAGCAGTGGTTCATGACTGTAATCCTAGCAGTTTGGAAGTTGAGCCTAGAAGATTGGTTGAGGCCAGTAGATTAGGCTGGGCAAAAAATAGAAAAATTAGCCAGCCTTAGGAGATTAAGGTGGGAGGACCAGTAGTTTGAGGTTGTACTGATCTATGATAATGCCACTGCATTCTACCCCTATCTCCAAAAAAGAAAGAAAGAAAGGTAGAAAAGAAACTTAAACTGTACACATTTTTTTTTTGCTACTTTTTAATTTTCTTTGAATAGGCTATACAGTCATTCATTCATATACTACAAAATTCAAGAGGTACAGAAGGGCACATAGTGTAGGATCTTCCAGGAGGCAGCCACTGGTATTGATTTCCTTTTTTACCATATATATTCTCCCAGAGATAATTCACATACATATATAATAGATCACCCAAGTGATGGTAATGAGCTGGTGAATGTACAGAGCTAGTTAACATAAGGAACTATGCCTATTGTGCTGATACATACATGAGACAGAGTCTTACTTTGTCACCCTTGGTAGAGTCCTGTGGTGTCATAGTTCACAGCAACTTCAAACTCCTGGGCTCAAGTGATCCTCTTGCCTCCCAAATAGCTGGGACTATAGGCGCCTGCCACAGTGCCTGGCTATTTTTAGAGATGGGGGTCTCTATCTTGCACAGGCTGGTCTTAAACTCCTGAGCTCAAGCAGTCCACCTGCCTTGGCCTCCCTGAGTGCTAGGATTATAGGCATGAGCCTTTGTGCCTGGCTCCATGTACTTTATTTGTGTAGTTTTTAGTAGATAATATCATATAAAAATCATAAATAATCAAAATGCAGTAAAATCATACATACAGTATCATACATAATACCTTTACTATTTTCTCATTGTTTAATCATTCTTTCTGAAAAAAAAAAGAGTCAATCTTGGTCTGTTTCTTATTACAAACAGAAGTGGAGAAAGCACTTCCCGTGCTAGCTACACCACTTAGCATACCTGGGCATTTTTCCACAGACATGATGAGCTGCATTATTGGATACCTGAAAACCTCTTTTGGAGACTGCAATTTCTGTGTCATCCTCCCTTGCCTTTTCAACTTCATCATTTGCTTCGTGCACTTTCATGCTGGTCTGTACTTCGGTGAATATTGCTTGGAAAATTGCTTCTGGGTTATGTTCATTATAGATTGCCACCTCATCATTCATTACAACAAAACTTTCAAAATGTACTCCCTCAAATTCTGCCATGGGAGATGGACTATCTGATAGGACCAAAACATCTTGCTTTGAATTTAAGAAATCTTGAATTTAAAAAATCCAACTTGCTTGAAACACTGCTGTATTGTTTCTGGCTGAACCTTATTCCAAACAGAATGATCCAGAGGACAGCATCCAGAGCAGGCGAACCACAGGTTTGTGATTTATAATGACCCACCACAGGAGCTGGGCTCAGTAGTGTATTTCAGATATTTTGACGATGCCTCCATCAAGAGGTTGGATTTTTGAGGTTGTGTCTGTATTTTGAGGCAGAAATATCAGTGTCCCATTTGTGAAATGATTCACTTGTGGGTGGCCAGGATAGTTGACTTTCTGTCAGTAGACTAGAAGGTTTCTTCTTCATTTCTTGGTCATATCCCTCACCCACTCAAATAGGTTACCAGTTATCCATGCGCATTTCTTTGATCTCCAAGTGATGGGAGGTCTTCAGACTTCAAGTTCTTGAATGCATGTGGCTTTGCTAATTTGCCAGTCATTGAGGCTTTAGTTTCTCTCCAGTTGAGAAGAACTGTGAAACATTCTTCAGAAAGTTTTTCGCTCTTTACCTTTGTTACCTTTTATGACAAGGCTCCTGTCAGGAATTGCCTTGAGAAATTTTTGAGTTCACACTCAATTAGCATTAAAGATGTCATCATCCTTTTTTTTTGAGACAGAGTCTCACTGTGTTGCCCTAAGTAGAGTGCTGTGATATCACAGCTCACAGCAACCTCAAACTCTTGGGCTTAAGTGATTCTCTTGCCTCAGCCTCCCAAGTAGCTGGGACTACAGGCGCCCACATAGCGCCTGGTTATTTTTTGGTTGTAGTTGTCAAGCTGTTACCATCTTTGAAACCTCTGGCAAAGTCTGGGAACTTTTTTATGAACCCTCCCACAACTGCTACTGAAACTTCACTGGATTCACCACATGACTTTCTGGGAGATCTTATTTCACAGTTTACATTTCTCAAGCCAACCACTTCATGCTTGGAAATCTGCCACTCTGTATGAATTCCTGTATGAATATTTTAGCAACTTCTTGGATCATTGGCCTGGAGATTGGGCATTAACTACCCTCATTTGTTTGAACCAGTTTAATGTGGCTTCTTTCACTTTATTGAGGGAAATTTTCCTCCTTTTCCATTGTAGGTCACCACTTTCCTTCCCATATCTTTCCAGGTACTCATGTTTATGTTTTTGGATGTTGCTAACTGTGGTCTTGCTTAACACCAAGGTGTTCTGCCATCTTTCTTTGGCTGCTGCTTTCTAGAAGATACAAAACATTAACCTTTTCCTTCAGTGTCAGGTGTTTGAGTTTTTTCTTTTGGGCCATCACGTCTCAATTAACAGTAAAATTTTTCAGTATTTATAGGGTGTACCTACAATTCAGAACAATCTTTTTGTGTGTGTCTATGTGTGTCTGTGTGTGGCAGGGTTTCATTGTGTCACCCTTGGTAGAGTGCCAGGGCATCATAGCTCACAGCAACTTTAAACTCTTAGGCTTAAGTGATTCTCTTGCCTCAGCCTCCCAAGTAGCTGGGAATACAGGCACCTGCCACAGTGCCTGGCTATTTTATTGGTTGCAGTTGACATTGTTGTTTAGCAGGCCCAGGCCAGGCTCGAACCTGCCAGCCTTGGAATACGTGGCCAGTGTCCTACTCACTTAGCTACTGGTGCCGCCCTCAGACCAGTCTTTTTTGTTGAAAAAAATCTTCTGCAACACGTGATAAACAATAGGACATTAGACCTAGTTCAACATGTAATAATAATAAAACATGAAAAAAGTACTTAGACTAAAGAAAAAGTAATACAATTAAGGGGCAAAGCCCACACTTTCTACCCCTTGGTGTTGAGTGGGCTTAACTGGTCAAGTTATAGAGAGTACATTAATGTTGCATGCCACAATTCAAGTAGCCGAGATACTTAATATATAGAGATCATTTTCCATTGAGTACATGTGGTACATGTCCAGTCTATGAAAATTAGGTCAACTTAAAGAGGTGGTCAATTATGGAGGTTCCAGTCTATATATTTTTTAGTAGTTCCTTATAAAAGCAGTTGTTATACACACTGTACTGCGTGTTGAGGTTTTGGACTTAATAGTATATCATGGAGATTATTTCATATCTGTATGTTGTGAATTTCCTTATTGATATTTTTATAGTTGCATAGTATTCTATCATAAATATACACCATAATTTACTTAGCCAAGCCTAAATAATCTAATTTGTTTACATTGTGTCAGTCTTTTGCTTGTAAGAATAATACTATAAAGAATAATATGAATGTGTCATTTTGTACATAAAAATGTCCATTTTTCACATCTACAGGATAAATTACCAAAAAAGATTTGCTGTGTCCAGCAGTATATGCATGTATTAGTGTACTAATGTACACTCCAGCTATGTAGGACAATTTGTGTTAATGAATTGCTTGCTCTAAGTGAAGTGTTAACTTGCATTTCTGTTGTTATGGATGAGATTGTGCATAGTTTCATCAGATAAGAATTCATTTGTATTTTCTTTTCCAGTACACGGTTTTCAAATTCTGGGTTTTTTTGTATAACCACTAAGGACTTAGCATTTGGTAGAGGGGGTGGGGGGCCTATTCTCTGTAGATTCTTAAAATAAGACAAGACATAGTATAGAATTTAAATTTTTCATGAGCTCTAGGTTTATTTCTTGGCTTTGCTCCTTCCTAACTGTGAGACCTTCAGCAACTTTTATGTGTCATGTTGGGTAAAGCATATGAAAGCACAGCACTTAGCACAAGAATGTTAGCTATTATTAGCATATATCTCTATAGTTAACTTTGTTCAGTAAATGCTTTATGTATAGTATAATTACAATTATGTAAAAGTAATCATTAATTTTTATAATAACAGAAATGAAAGAAGTAGGCTGAGATACTGTATGTAATTAATAA
Source organism: Galagoides demidoff (assembly GCA_963574575.1). NCBI lineage: Eukaryota > Metazoa > Chordata > Mammalia > Primates > Galagidae > Galagoides > Galagoides demidoff. Next base: position 10,857 of record CAUYQV010041918.1, read on the forward strand.
TTGGTATGAGGAGAATTAAGAATAATTTGTGTTATTTTAAATATTATCTAATATCTAACTTCTTTAGTGGGAATATGTAATAATAGAAAAAATATAGTATACATTATTTTAATTTTTTTTATTGTTGGGGATTCATTTAGGGTACACAATCAGGTTACATTGATTGTATACATTATTTTTAAATGATTTCTGTTAAAATACCTCTCTCCTATAGACAGAGAGTGCATGGGCTGAAGAATATGCTGAAAAGAAGAAAGGGTCTCACAAGCGCTCCGCATCCTGGGGCAGTACAGATCAACTTAAGGAGGTCAGGAAAATGGTTCCGAAGGTGTGGGTGTGGAAATTTGATCCTTTTGTTAACTATTTCTTTGAAGTTGTGCTCAGCAAGGATTTGTCATTTTATGCTGATTTTTTTTTCTTTTTAACTTGAGAAATAACCAAAAAACAGTTCCTGTGTTGTTTTGATAAAAGATTTGAATAAGGAAATGTACACATTACTTACCTGAGTAGTGTGTTTTGTCTTTTGTTTTTTTAGGAGATAACCGTACCTGTCAATGTAATATAAACCTCAGATTTATAAAGTTGTAGTGATGTAACAAATTTACATTTATTATTTGTCTGTATATGGTAGTGTTTCTGAAAATCAGTAGCCCAGTATGACCAAGTTGATTATGGCTCCATAGTATGATTACAATTTTCCATGCCTCTACTTAATAATATTTGTGTTTTACATATAACATAGAAATAAAAGGAAAATTCAGTGAAGGAATAATATAGTGTATACATTGAGATTGCATTTGTTATTTAAATATTTGTGAATGTATTTCATGGCTAGAATTGAATTTTATTTATTATTTTTTTTTTTTGGAGATAGCCTCTCACTCTGTTGCCTCAGGCTAGAATGCTGTGGCATAAGCCTAACTAAGAGCAACCTCAAACTCCTGGGTTCAAGTAATCCTTTTTGCCTCAGCCTCCTGATTGGTTGAGACTACATATGCCCAGCTAATTTTTCTACTTTTAGTAGAGAGTCTCCTCTTGTTTAGGCTATTCTCGAGCTCCTTACCTCAAGTGATCCTCTTTCCTTGGCCTCCCAGAGTGCTAGGATTACAGAAGCCCCTATGCCCAGCCTAGACTTAATTTTTAAATATGAAATAATTTTTGAGCTAGGTGCAGTGGCTCACACCTGTAGTCCTAGCACTCTGGGAGGCCAAGGTGGGTGGATTGCCTGAGCTCACCCATTCAAGACCAGCCTGAGCAAGAGTAAGACACTGTCTTTAAAAAATAGCTGGGCACTGTGGCAGGCACCTGTAGTCCAGCTACTTGGGAGAGTGAGGCAAGAGGATTGCTTGAGCCTAAGAGTTTGAGATTGCTGTGAGCTATGATGCCATAGTACTCTACCGAAGATGACAAAGTGAAAATAATAAATAATTTTTGGAACTGTTAAAGGTTAGGTGTTCAATAAAGAAATTAAACAAAAGTGGATTTACTGCGAGGACAAGGAGAAAAATTTTGTTATTTGAATTCTTTGTGAAAGCTGTAACATAATTCATTCTAAGTACTGAAAAATTTGTATAGTACTTAGAATGCTAGAAGGCTGAGAATAATGTTGAAACATAATTTTGTTTCTCTTTAAAAGAGTATGTATAAAAATTCTGTACATTAAACCACATTTTGTAGTATGGTTTAAGAACTTGAAGGATTTAAGCGTCTACTGGTTCTGATTAAGCTAAGGATATGTTTTTATTTAGTGTGGAAAACACTCTGGTATACTTGTTAATTTTTCCCTTTTCAGATTGCAAAATTACGCCAGCAGTTGCAGAGAAGTAAACATAGTAGTCGGCATCATCGTGATAAAGAAAGGCAGTCTCCATTCCATGGCAACCATGCAGCTATTAACCAGTGTCAGGTAGGAGCACAGATAACACAAAATCCAGAAAAGGAATTTGTGGTTTCCTGTTGATTTATTTTGTTGGTAATTTTTCAGGATAAAATGTCCAAAAACATATTTGAAACAGCAGTTTAAATACCGAATTACAACTTTTATAAGAAAACTGAAAATTTTTCCTTTAGTGACTTGACATATGACTTCTAAGTGATATAGCTGATTATCTATTTTGATTTACTGTATTTCTTTCATCACTTCAATATATTGGAGGTAGAAAACTGTAGAGACATAAATATTAACTGTGGAATAGACCCTGCACTTATCCTTTTAAGTCTCAGTTTTCTCATCTAAAGATTGGGGATGATAATGCCTGTTTCATAAAGCCTTTTGGTAAGGAAAAACCTTTACATTTGATTCCTTAATAGAGTCCTATGAACTGCATTTGATGGCTCACTCAGGGAGGACTTTTGTTTATCTGAATTGAAATTGGTTGGGGTCTCGCAGCAAGTTCTTTTGTTTTGTTTGTTTGTTTGTTTGTTTGTTTTGTTTTGTTTTGGGGGGGAGCATTTATCTTTTAAGTGTCAAATGTGTGGATAAAAACTAGAGTGTTAATTGAATAGGTGTCATTCATTGTAATTCAGAATCTTTCAACAATTGCGTTATTTCTAGAACTAAGTTTAAACTTAAGGATGTTCCTCTTAACTGCTCTGCCCTTTTGGTATCTTATGGGTGATTCCCTCCTGATATTTTTTAAAGATAAAAGTTTTCTACTTAGTTTGTTCTTTATTTGCAGTTTTTATATCAACCTAGGTGTAAACTAGATGAATTTGATTATAATTATTTTCTTTGTTACTGCTCTTCATTTGCCTGTTTTCTTCAGAGTAACAGTGTAGTTTATGATGAGATTGGCATGAATTTCTCAGACAGAAAGGAGGATTTGGGGACGATTTCCCTTTGGGAATATGATTGCTTTCTTGCATGGTGATTTGCTTCCACTCCCCAGGTTTTGAGAATAATAGGCAGTCAGAAGGTCTGCATGCCAAAAGCAGAAGACACTTGGGGATTTTTTCATCATGAACTTTAAGTTGAAGGAGTTTATGATTGACTGGATTGCAGTATAGAAAGTGGATGTCTTTTCAGTAAAGTAAGTAGAGCTTGAAATACAAAAGAATGGAAGCTTCTACAGTAAAACATTTTTAGGGGAAAAACATATTTTCTCTTTATGGTTTATTTTACTTTAGGAAAACATCATCAAGCAAGTGAAACACAGAATGTGATTGCGTCAGACAAAGCAGCAGAAATATCAGTTGTCCATGAACACGAGCACAGCCACAACCACACACAGCTGCACGCCTACATTGGTGTTTCCCTTGTACTGGGCTTCGTGTTCATGTTGCTGGTGGACCAGATTGGCAATTCCCACGTGCATTCTGCTGACGGTGAGTGGCTCCAAAACTTTCTTGGCAGTACAATAAATTTGTAGTTTAAGACTTTACAAATGATGGAATAATTTATTATGTATGAGTTGCCTTATTCAGTGATAAGTCTTGTCTTCCTCAGGTTCCAGTGAACATTTTATTTAGTGTGGGGAGCTGTTGTATTGTGGCATGTGGCACTAGGAAGTGCTCATTGATTTATTACCCTGTTTGTCTTAATGCTGTCATATTTGGTTGAAAGTGTAGACCAGAAGTTCTTAACCTATTTTCATGCTGTGGGCCTTTTGTTGGAATATTGTTTTTAAATGTTAAATGCACAGTATGTAGGATTACCGAGAAAAACAATTATGTTGAAATATAGTTACCAACATTGGGAAAAAATTGTGATACAGAATGGTATGTCTTTTTTATTGGTACATTAAAAAATGAGATAATACATTTAAATCCTAAGGAAGTTAAAATCAAATTTTATTTTGTAAGACATCAGTGTGATTGGCTCGGCGCCTATGGCTCAATTGGCTAAGGCGCCAGCCACATACACCTGAGGTGGCAGGTTCGAATCCCCAGCCCAGGCCCGCCAAACAACAATGATGGCTGCAACCAAAAAATGGCCGGGCGTTGTGGCGGGCGCCTGTGGTCCCAGCTACTTGGGAGGCAGAGGCAGGAGACTTGCTTGAGCCCAGAAGTTGGAGGTTGCTATGAGCTGTGATGCCATGGCACTCTACCCAGGGGGATAGCTTGAGGCTCCTACTCAAAAAA
>CAUYQV010041920.1:0-25412 GCA_963574575.1 Galagoides demidoff
CCTCCCAAGTAGCTGGGACCACAGGCGCCCGCCACAACGCCCGGCCATTTTTTGGTTGCAGCCATCATTGTTTGGCGGGCCCGGGCTGGGGATTCGAACCCGCCACCTTAGGTGTACGTGGCTGGCGCCTTAGCCGATTGAGCCACAGGCTCCGAGCCAAGTTGGTTTTAACTTTATAATATTATAAATAGCAATGCAATAAACACTAACTCTAAATCTTTTTTTTTTTTTTGATATGGAGTCTCAAGCTATTGCCCTGGGTGGAGTGCTGTAGCATCCTAGCTCACAGCAACCTCTAACTCTTGGGCTCAAGCAATCCTCTTGCCTCAGTTTTTCTATTATTAGTAGAGATGGGGTCTCACTTTTTTTGCTCAGGCTGGTCTCAAACTGGTGAGCTCAAGCTATTCACCCACCTCAGTCTCCCAGAGTGCTAGGATTACAGGCGTGAGCCACTGCACCCAGTCTAACTCTAAATCTTTATGTCTGTGATCTTTTTCTTTAAAATAAATTCCAGCTGGGTGGGTGGCTCATACCTGTAATCCTGGCACTTTGAAAGATTATGGCAAGAGGATCACTTGCGGTCAGGAGTTCAAAACCAACCAGGGCAACATGACAACACATTATCTCTACAAAAAAATTTAAAAAATTAGCCAGGCATGGTAGCATGCATCTTGAGTTCCAGGTACTTAGGAGGCTGAGGCAGGAGAATTGCTTAAGCCTAAGAGTTGGAGGATGCAGTGAGTATGATCATGCCATTGGCACTCTAGCCTAGGCAACAAGACTCTGCCCCCACCCAAATAATTAAATAAATAATTAATACATTTCTAAAAATAGAATTCTAAGTCAAAAGAAATAACATGTTCCCTAATGCCATAGTGCCCTCTAGAAAAGTACCAATTTATATTCCCATCAGCATGTATAAAAATGTTCTTTTCCTTATTCCTTCATCTACACAGGGTTTTATACATTTTTAAAATATTTATATCTTGTACCCCATGACTGCATTAATGTACACAGCTATGATTTAATAAAAAGAAAAAATATATATCTTTTAATAATCTATGTTTTTAAATGATTAAAATATAGGAATCTAACAAGAAAACTCATCACTTCAGAATTGCTGGAAACTTCCCCTCCATTTAGAGGGCAATTTTTATGTATTCAAATGTAGTGCTATCATAGCTAAAAAATTAGCTATAATAATAATACAGATAGCAATAATAAAAACAGAACCCAATACTAACTAACCCACAACGTTTACCTTTATTCAAATACGTGTGGCCTGAAGGTCGCAGGTTTCCTATCCCTGGAACTTATGCTATCTGGAATTAATTATATACCACTCTAAGAGACAAAAAAAATCTCAAAATTTTTTTTTTAAATATCACCAAATGAAATATTAAGACTTCACTCTAAGCCCGGGCCCGCCAAACAACAATGATGGCTGCAACCAAAAAATGGCCGGGCGTTGTGGCGGGCGCCTGTGGTCCCAGCTACTTGGGAGGCAGAGGCAGGAGACTCGCTTGAGCCCAGGAGTTGGAGGTTGCTATGAGCTGGATGCCATGGCACTCTACCCAGGGGGATAGCTTGAGGCTCCGCCTCAAAAAAAAAAAAAAAGAAAATATGAATGTGCTTTATGTTTACATATATGATGGCTTCTGTAGCTGTTAAACATATGTGTAAGGATGCTTTACTAATGAAGACAATTATCAAAGACTGTAAGTGAAGTTAATAAAGTGGGATAAAATCTTTTAAATACATACCAGAAGATTAGGACACACAGTGAGTGTATGTGTGTGTCTGTGTGCGCGTGGATATACACAGCTCCAATAAAAAAAGACGGAAAGGAAGTGTGCTCAAATATTAATAGTGATTAACTCTGGATGATTTTTATCTTATATTTAACATGTAGTATTTTTCTAATTATAAAATAAAGTTAAGCTTCATTAAAATTATGCATTTCTGATTATCCCAAATCAACTATGTTTTAGCTATAACATGCTATATTGCTACACAAAGAAAATTATTTTTAAAAGCTCAACGGATGTATATATTGGCCACTTCCAAAAAACAACTGAGCAATATCTAAAATGAATTTTCAGAAGATTACACTCATTGACCCAGCCATACCCTTTCTTGCAAGTATTAATATAACCAGGACATTATTTAAAGGAATTACTCTGAACTGTTCAGAGGTACAGATTTCTTCATAAACCGTATAACCTTTACTTTCACCAAAAAGATGCACATACTGACCATTACATGAGCATTACTTACAATTCCAATTGCTTATAGACCCTGTGAAACTTGTTCACTGACCTGCAGTTTCCTTCTAAATCAAAGAAAAAATAACATGCATTACATTAGGAATTCTGAAGTTACTTATGGTAGCGAGTAAATGAAAGTAACTTCAGTGTCAAATACTAATAGAATGTCTAAGTAAGTCATAGTACAAAAACGAGCTAAAATGTATGTGGTCTAAAAGGTTTATGAAGACTGTGTCTTGCCATGGGACAGTATGGAATATTATTATTTTTAATTGTAATACAACACAGTAGGAAAATAATGCTGTAAAAATGTGCACGTATGTGGAAAATAAGAAGAAAGGATGCAAGGACACACTCAGTATGGTCCTAACACAGGGGAATGAATGGGTGACTTTTTATTTTTTACACTTTCAGTCATACTAGTTTTAAAACAAGAAGACAAAAATGTAAAAAAAAAAAACAAAAAAAAACCTATTCGTTAAATCTAACTGGGAAATGTTCGTGGTATCAAGTTCATGTCTTTCCTTTTTCATTAAAGAAAGGACTCATAGGAACCTTATTCATTTTTACTTTTATAAGCTGGAGTCTGCCAGATAAGCTTTTTTCTTGTTTTTAAACAAAAGAATGCCCCATTTCTCAAACTCTATGGTATGCTTTTTAGCTATTTAGGTTATTTGGATCCAAGGAAGGCTGTAACTCCTTCAGTTGAAGTTTTTAAAATATATTTGCATCTATTCCCATCTTTGACTCAATAGCTGTTTCCACATTTAGCTTTAAACATGGCAAGATGCAGTGAGTGTTTTCAGTGAGAAAATAAGGAAAGGTTAAATGGTAATGATTTCTTTTTACAAATTTGTACCGTTTTTTACATCTTAAACACAGATTTTCATAATTTTTTTTTGTCAGATTGGAAGATATTGGCAAAAGTAGACATGTTAGTATATTTACATGTTCATGATCTCAACAGGAATAGTCATTGCCCAGAAGATAATTCTTTAAAATAATGATGTATTGTTTACAGGAAGAAAAAATCTAGTTTACAGAGAAGACATATGAAAAAAAACTACTTTATTGATCGAAAACATTTGCCTAATATTTCTTTATATTATTTTTAGCCTAAGATGTTATTTGATTTTTAATAAGTTGGTATTTTACTTAAAGCCTTTAGACCCAATTTGTTACTAACGTACTTTTTATTTCACTGTTTAAAAAGGGTCATTTGATTGTATGTATGGCTTTGTTCTTTCACAGGGATGATTTCATCTTTCCTTTACAAAATGGAAAATGCTGTTGTTGTAAGAAGCAATTCTAAGAAAGGCGAAACATCTGCTAATAATATACGAAAACCGAGTGGGCCCTAGGGTGCGTCTGTGTAAGAGAAGATAGTGGCTAAAGTCATGAACCTTATTATCATTTACTTTTTTAAGGTTCCTAGTTTATTCTTCTACTAATACAATTCAAATGAAAAAAGCTATTTTTCTCTTTAAAAATCACATTGGTCCCTCATTTTAGCTGAATTCCCTATTTAATGTAAGGGAGATGAGATAAGTGATACATGTACCAAGAATACAACGTAGGGAGTCTGAGCATCCAGCTTCATTCAGCAAAGGATACTGAGGAGATACCACCGGGAGGGGGTGCTCAAGGATTCCCTCCATAGACGAAAATGTGCATGATGAAACCAAGATGCAAATTGATCATTACATTCACAGCTTAACTTTTAATAACCAATATGATATCTCTCCCCCCCGCCAACAAAACAGAGACGTGATGGATGCAGACTTTACAAGGATGACGTGGGCGATACATCTAGTATGTTTCCCACAGTCTTTAGAGTCCCACAAAGTCATGGGCACCATTTTGAAGTTGTCTCTCTGAAGAAAATAAAGGAGATACACATCTGCATGCTCCTGTAAATAATTTTTTTTTAATTACAGTCTTGAGAGATTTTTTCCCATAACTTTTTAAACGACAACTAACAATCTGCTGGCCATTTTTCATGCATTCTTCTATGTGTGATTTACATTCGTTATTTAAAATATGCTCAAATGGATTAATAAGATATGCTAATTATTATTCTTACTTAGTTTTTCATTTTTGGAGATAGGATCTCACTCTGTCACCCAGGATGGAGGGTAATAGTACAATGACAGCTCACGGCAACCTTGAACTTCTGGGCACAAATGATCCTTTCCACCTCAGCTTTCTGAATAGCTGGGATTGCAAGCCCATGTCACCACACCTGCCTAATTTCATTTTTTAATTATATTTTATAGAAATGGGATCTCACTACATTGCTCAGGATGATCTTAAAGTCCTGGCCTCAAGCACTCCTTCTGCTTCAGCCTCCCAAGTGTCCCAGATGACAGAAATGGGCCATAGCACCTGGTCTAAGTTGCATCAATTATTAAGAACTAGAGAATTCATTTATGATTTAAATCTAACATGTACAATTATCTAAAAAGTGAGAACCAAAGCATTTCCCTCTAATTATCTTTGAAATATGCCCTGTGTGGTTATTTTTAAGTTGCATTTTTAAATGTTCTTTGAGTTTTACGAGTTTAAACAAATGTGTCTATTCTGCAGACATCTATTGATAAAGACAAACTTTGAAGAATAAACCTTAAACAATTACCACTATACTTCTTGCTACATGTGTTATCTATGAAAGATATTTGAATCCAAAGTCTTTCATGTCATTGAGTTTGAATACACCATGTATATTATAGCCCTGTGAGAAAGAGTGTGTGTGCAGTGTATGTGTGTCAGTTTTAAATCCCTGAAATTTAAATTTATTTCAGAAAAGACAGCATCAATGTTGAGTCTAACAAGTTTGTATGAGTGGTTCATCACACCCCTAAATATACCATAAACTAGTAAAAAAAAAAAGAAGTGTTTCTTTCCTAATTTAGTTTTATAAATTACTACACAGGCTCCTTATAATTTTAAAAACACAACACAACTTCAATTCACTGTCTTTGTTTCAAGTATTTTAACATTTCACATAGTTTTATCAAAGACTAGAAATTCACACTTTGGGATCTTGACCAAGATGAGTTATATATGGAAAGATTAGTGCTAGTTAGAATGCTTTTTGAAGAGCACATAGATAATGATTTTTCAAAACCAAAAATTACTACCAAAATTAAGTAAGCAAGGTAACCCTGCAATTTTTTTGTCAATGGGGCCCCCCAAAAGAGACTTATTTTCAACCAAAATTTGAAACTGTCTCTGGAGAAATCATTCCTTATTAGTTGGAGAGTTTATATTTTAAAAAGGTTGATTAATAAAAAAAAAGGTCAAGATGCAAATAATTAAGAATTATTATTAAATGCATTTATTTACATCTAGTGAGGTGTGTCTGCTGCCTTTGGAAGAGGAGAATGTGTCGAGACCTCATGCTTCTCTTTAGATCCCCTTATTCTGTCTTGAATAAATCACCATTTCTTAAAAAATACAATGAGGGGGCAAATGTTGACGTTTGCCTCTCAAGCTTTGGAATTGGATATTTTCTTAGCCTTCTCTTCTTACTACCCGTCCTAGGTAAACTCGCTTTAAAAACAGCCACAAAAAAAAGTCCTGCCTATTTCTCCATGGAAATTAAGTGTAATATTATAAATGTAAACCTAGTTCACAGATTGACACACAGCTTCCAACTATTTTTGAGTCTTATTGAGATGGATGTACAGCCATGAACTTTATAAAGAGCTGTGCTGAAGCGAATGAATGACAAGTTACCAGGTAAAGCCTGAGTTATGATAACTGGGTAAAAAGATACTCATTTGGAGAGGAAATCAAAGATGAACCAAATCACCTACCTTATTTAAGAGATAAGGTCATGAAGATACCCTTATGCACAGATATGTTAGAAGCTTTCACAAGGACAACTTTCAATATAAAGATTTTCTAGTTCATTTCCAACAATAAGATAGTTTGCAATCACACAATGAGTATGTTTGTAGGTAACAATACATGTGTAATTAATACAGGTATTTGTGACAAAAATTATGAAAGTGCTAGAAACCTGTTCTGTATTTTTATCAAGATTATGTCTGGTCACTCCTGCGATTATCTTCACTAGGATATCCAGCATTAACACTTAGTAATCCCTTAACCACACACATTCACACACACACACACTGTTATTACTAGAGTTCAATGGGCACAAGAACTCAAGGGTACCTGTTTAAGTACCTTTGGGAGAAGTTACAGTTAAATTTGTAAAAAGCACAGTGGAGACCATCATACACTATAAGGACAATAATCATTTACATTTTCATTTCCGAGAGATAATCTAGCAGAGGTTTTATTCTAGGATCTTGTGGTGCTTCTAACCAAAGCTATTTCTGCCTGATGAAGACAGAAAAGGAACTGGAAATGCTTGTATGATCAAAATGTCGCCTAGTTGCCTTGTCTCTAAATGCTTTGATTTCATTGGCGTGCCATGAGTCAATTATTCTGATATTTGCCAAATTAAGCAGAAACAAAGCTACCCAAATAGTCAGACACACAAAATGTAACATACCTATATGTGTGTTTGTGTGTGTGTATATGTGCAGGTGGTCACAGTAGACAGCAGGTCAATATGAGAGAAGAATGTGGATCTTGAAGAGTGATTTGCTTCCTTTACTCTCATTATTTCTTTAAAAGGGAAAAAAGAATGAAAGAAGACATAAAGCTTAATTCAAGGCTGCATTTCCCAGGGCATATTGGGATGCATTCAAAATAGAGAATAGCCCAGAAAACTTGTGCTGGTTTTGCCTAGATGGATATTGTATTTCTAAAGACAAGAGTACAAACATAGTATAGACATGCTATCCATTGAAAACACGGAATCTATTACAATTGAGTAATAATAAAAAAGTATTCTGAATATATAAAATGTCTCCCAAGTACCAAAAGGTCAAATAAAAATCCCACCCCTCCTGCTGTGCCCCTAAGCTTATTTTACACATACTTATTTGAGAAATGTCTCACAGCACTGTCTCAGTGTAATATGTTCTGGTTTACAGGGCTGGAATCACAGGGACCACCATTCCTCCCATCCCAATACACACACATTCACACACACACACGTCAGGGAGTCATGGTTTTCCATAGCACCCAGGGAGGATGGGTGTGAACTGTTCATGCACATCATGTTCTGGTGGTGACCTAGCCACCAATAGCATTAGCCATGGGCACCAGAAGACCCGCCCAAATTATAGCTCTCATTAGATCCATAAGCCAATGGACATTCTCTTGAAGTCTGCTGGCCCTTCTATTCTCTTTTGGTAGGTCTGATATGTTACTATCATCAAAACACATTAATTTGTGAAGTCCTATAAATAGCACTTTTCCTCCTCTAGAGGACCTTGCTATTGCTACTTAGAAAGAATGGAAATGATGAATACATTTACAAATATTTAGTCCTTAATCCATAGCAAGGTAGATATGGGACCAGAGTGTAAAGAACACAGAGTACTTCATGTAGAGAGAGAACCCAGGAAGAAAATTGTGATGCTCATTTTCCAACATCATTTCTATTTTTTCTTATTACCATAAGATTGGTCACATATTTTGAACAATAGCATTCCACGGTAGTCACTGGCAAATTAGAAATAACATATGCTTCATAAAATCAGAAAATGATTTAAAGTAAAAAATAATGTTAGCATTCATTTGCCCATAAATAATATGTAGTCAATTTAATTACAAATTCCCAAATATCTATTTGCATAATAAAGACAAGAAAAATAAAGCAAAAATCAAAGATGCCTTGTAGAAATAAGCCCTTCCTAAAAGGCAGCGAGCTTGAAGGACAAAGTACTGATGATGGCTGTGGGTGTTTGTCACGTTAGACTAACTTTGAATGTCTTGATGTCATCAGCACTTATCAGCCTGGTGCCCAAGGAGGTGCATTTTGAGTGTGGACACTTTTCACAGGAAAGCATCATATTCCAAAAGGAGACAAATGACCATTGAAAGTAACCATTAATATTTGCTCTGTATGGAGGACTTTGTCTTGACTTTTAATTATGCAAGTAACTATGTCTTGAAACTTTATTTAAGACTTTCAGTGGGTATGCCTGATTTTCAATTCATGCCTTTCAGAATACACAGGGAAGTGAGGTTCATAATTACATAATATGTGGTTGTACTTCAGTTTTTAAAAAATAAAGTGTTAGATTAAGACTTAAATTTCATTGTCAAGCTTGATGTTTTCAGTGTAAATAATATACTAAAAATAACTACAGTGAGTAACAGAACATATACCCTCTTCATGGTGAATTCCAAATAGATTTTTTAAATATACAACAGCTAACATCTTAACCTAAAAAAAAAAAAAAAAAAGGACAAAGTTGACTTCAATAGACTTGCAAAGCCTCCTCATTGTTTGGTGATTCTGATAGATTTCAACACAATAATATACTGGTTCTTACATACCTGTCCATTAAGACCATCTGTCTAAAACTTTGCCAAAGGTAAAATATTTTTAAATGAGAACTTAGATGATCTAGACATCAAAAACTTAAAATAATCTTTTCAAATTCAAACAATATTTCCTCTATATTAAAAACAACAAAACTATGTTGGGGCAAATACCAAATGTCTCACAATGTTTTGTTATTTCTACTGTAGTTGTTTTCAACATTTGAGACCTTGAATTTCTAATAAGTAGTTCTCATAAAAACATAGTATTTTTCTTGTCTGTGCATGGCATTCTGTCTATTAGTAAAAAGTTCTCAAAGAGCACTTTTCAATGTACTTTCAACAGGAAAAAAAAAACAACTTAACCTGAAATAAGCATTGTCTATATTCACTGCTTGATTCAGAAATAGTTACATTCTCTTCCCATGGAATGTCGAGTCTTCCACAAAGAAATTTAAACCAAGGTTTCCCCAAAATGCAGTAAGAGAAATCTTTTATATACTTTCAAATACTGTGCCTTTTTATTTAAAACAGTGTAAACATAACAACTCAACACCACCAATAATTGGAAGAAGACTGGGTATGTGAACACTAATTTCCTTGTACGCCCCATGAAAGTGAGGGTAAATAAACAGACGAATCTTCAGGAGAGGTTTCAGTTCACCTTAGCAGTGGTAAAAATATTGCTTTATTCCAAATGAACATACAACACAATTTACTGTTCTTTGGGGGGTAGGGGGCTTCTTGTGAACTGAATAGTCTGGGCTTTGTGATTTCAACAAATTTATTCTTTCCATATTAACTACAGAAGCCAATGCCTTGGTCCACACATAGCAGACTTGCTATAAAATAAATAGTAATGAGGATGATGAGAAAGCAAATGGTAACTGTCAATTTGTTAATTGCCTTGTGTAAATAATTTAAGTAGGCATGATTCAAAATAAACACACATCCTCAATTAACTTCCCATGTGCTACCGAATCTCATTAAAGAGCCGATAGCTATTCCTCTCCAAAGTACTCACATCAGAAAATGGTCTAGACATTATCAAGAGTTTTAGAGGACCCCACCATGCAAGTGACCTTGATTTAAAACTTACTAACTGAACTTCATACTTAATGGAAAAATTTAAAGTGAACAGATACCTAAGAGGGAATTTTTTTTAATATTAGATTCCTTGATGTTTCCGAACAAAGTTTAGCAAGCTTAATACACACACACATGCACACACACACGCACACACAATGAACACATGTGCATACAGCATATGTGCTCGAGTGAGCAAGCCCACACGCACGCACACTCGCACACACATGTGCACACAGGCACACACAAACTGAGAAACGCTCCTTCAGAGCCTCTAAATCTCGAGGAAAAACATTTCTATTAGTATGATTTTAGTGACATGACACTGTGATTTTTTTTGTCTCTTTTTCTGTAATATTTTCCTATCTTCCTCTGAGATTCTGCGCTTTTCAGATTTCAGAGGACGATGACACACAAGAGTAGTTAAGGTTGCCCCTGATCACTCCCTCTGCTTTTATCCTCCTTTCTATTCCAGAGTCTTTGTGCCATTCTTAAAAAATCAAATAGAAAACACCACATTTGTTGACATGACATAACCTGTGATGAGGCTATTGGGTGAGTAGAAATTTAGGGGTTGGGACTCACACGCCAAATGGCAAGGGCCACTTGCTCACTGGCACGTCCGCCCTCCTAATACAGCTCTTGTCTCTTTGAAACCAGGTAACCGCCAGTACGTTTTAATGAGGACACTGGCACTGTGGGACCAAGGTTCCGAATCACACACATCTTCTAAGAGCCAAAGAGGGCAGTGTTGGGACTAACTGAAATTGGATTCGGAATTCTACCCAAAAGCTTCAGTGGTAAGCTTTATCCCTCCTGAAACATTTCTTTCCCTTTAAAAAAATATTTTGTTAAAAAACACTATGATATGAGGGCGATAGACTATTTGGTTTCTTCTAAGTAGATGCTCTTAAATTAATGCATATAAATAATTTGTATTTAATTTCCTTTCTTTCCTGTTGAGCAAAGCCTAGAATGCACAGATTCCTACATCTCAAGTCACTTGGTCAGTGCAGAGTCTCTTTGTATTTCATTCCTTAAGACAAATTGTGCCTCTCGTTCTGATTTGGCCGTGGGACTCAGGGGGAGAAAGGCTGTGTTTTCACTCGCACTGTCCTCGGTCTCTACGCTGGCCAGTTCGTAGTCTTCTGACCTTCTGGCATCAGTCAGAATTCGGATCTGCTCCTGGACAGTTTCTAGCAATATTTTCACTTCTTGCTGTTCTGCTATAAGACAATCGCTGACGGGAATACTCACGTTGACCATGTCAGCTGAGTAGGTGTTTTTGCACCATTTGATGCTTTTGACTTCAGAAATCCCTGGCATTTGCATGCAGGTTTCCTCAAGACCCACTGAAGGGATGATGGGCACAGAACTGGCCCTTGTGGATGAATAGCCCACCAGGTCCTTTTGCTCCAAGCTATTAAAATAGGGGTTTGTCTCTCTTGAAGGCAGTTGCATATTTATTGATGCATTTTGTTGGGTTTTCAAACCATTAGATGAGTACCTGCAAAAGAAACATAGTGTTATCCAGGCTGCTTTTTGCCGTGCTTGGTTCCAGCAAGATTCAATCCACAAAGCACTTTCCACATGCACCACCTCACTGAATTCTCACAGCAACCCCATGAGACGCATACTATGTTCCCAGTTAAACAGAGAAGTAAACTGAAGCTCAGATAGGTGAAGTGACTTGCCCAAGGTCACACAGAAAATAAGTGACAGACTGAGACTCAAACCCAGATCTTCTTACTTTAAGTCCAGGGGTCTTTCAACACACCACAGCTGTATAGGCAGGTGGGATATAGTCTTCCTGACCTCTATCCTAGAATACAAAGTAAATGGGGATTGAGCAGGTAAGTGTGGCCTTTCTGTAGCGACACACAGGAAACCCATAACGGCGTCACACTACTCCATCAACTCAACCACCCTCTCAGCCCGGGGTTAGTCCGGTAGACTTGTGGCCAACCTAGCTGAAACCCGATATTGAGCACCAGGGTGCAACAGTCCTGAAATTTTGCTTCATGCTGATTTTAGGGATCCGAATCCAATTCCCTTTGGCAATCAGCTCTACAGGGACTGCCTATGGTCCAGATGGTTGAGCCTGAAGATGGGTAGGGGAGGTACACAATTCTTTTGCCTGCCCAGGAAAGAATTTGAAGTGGGTTCCCAGGGCCTCTATCAGTAGCAGCTTTCTGCATTTAGTCTCTGAAGCCAACCAAGTAGGCTCCACCAGCACATGACAAGGTCTTGTCAAGTACACCAAGGTGCCCCTGCACATAGGGTCAGGGGGCCAAAACCTGGCCCAGCATCTGTCTTGCCTGTTTACACCTAGTAATCTTTCTTGGAGTTTTCCAGTGAAAACTGGAAACACGTTTTTGGAACTTGGATGATAGTTTTTAAATTCCATTTTCTCCATTATTTTTTTCTTTATTTAAACACTAAATTAAACATTATTATTTCCACCCAATTTAAACATATTAACCCACCGCATAATGAATCTCATTTCTTTGACTTACATTATACAGTAACTAAAAATCGTGTTTATACATGCAGATAATAATCACAATGAAGTGTATTGCACATTAAATAGATAGGAGTTTGTATTCCAGGGATAAGATGGAAACACTTTAGAGGTCTGTCTTTCCACCAGACAGTGATCAAAGACATGGAATAGACTTAGATTTCTGTCACTTTCCTGCTTTCACTGTGCCTAATACAGAGTTGGCAATAAAAAAATTTTGATTGAATGAACCTACAAAAACATAAACACATCCTCAAGGCAAATGCTCCCTTTATATCCCAATTAATATTCATTTTCAAACATAATAACAACAGCTAACATCTTCATAGTGCTTTAGAAGTCATTTTCACCTCTAATTACTTGATTTTATTTTTAAAAAAACCTGTGGTTTATTTATTATTATCACTGTGTAAAGCATGAGTAAACTAGACTATGAAGCACCCAGAAGACTTGTCCCCAATTATAACTTTGGTAAACAACAGAGGAAGAATTTATACCCAAGTTGTCTTATGCTAGTTACTGTCAAACTCAGAGGGTGCTAATGAAAGGATACCCTAAAGTAAACCAGAACATTTTTTTTTTGGGGGGGGGGGAATATATGTGTAGAATCCTTACCAAAACAAACTGTGTGGCCAGGTGTTTGAAAATTCACAGGGGGTCTTACTCTTTTCATTCTCATGTTATATGACTGAAAATCTGAACCTACAAGTTTTGATTGATGAATCGGTTTTGAAAAAAGGGGAGAAATTTCAGCTTCTTTGTTTTGTCCTTAGCACTATCCTGCTCCCATGATTAGTCTGTATGAGGATGTAGAAAGTCTGCCTGCCCAATCCACCCATGGAAGAGAGCCAAGACATATGGCTCAGCTTAAATCACAGTTCATAACCCGTATCATTGGGTGTATCAGCAGATAGAATCTTGTACCTCAAAATATGATGATAGTAGGTACAAGTTCATAATACCTGGACCTAAACACTATTTGTAAAAATGGTGGATAAAGGGGCAAATATATTAAGGACATGTTCAAATTGTAAACCCCACAAGTCAACAAAGGGGCACGGCTGAGACATTACCAAAGGCAAATCATACCAGTATGGCTTTGAGCATTCTTCTAAAATGAATGCAGAATTAAGGACCTTGAGGACAAAGAGAAATTGCAGTTGACTATTGGAGGTCACTTCCCAAGCCAGGTATTTAATACATGGTTGACAATAACTGAAATCTAGAACATTGCCATAACATAAGTGGGCTTTAAACAATAAGAATATGTGATTTTTGCCTTGAATCAAATATAATTTCAAGTCCTCACACCATTACATGCTCTGGAATATCAGCTAAATGGCAGCCTCCTTTAGTTTCCTCAACAATCAGGCAATGATATTTAATTATCGTCTGGGGAGGAGGGATTTCCCTGAGGACTAATTGAAATGATGCCTCTGCCTTGTTCTATCACAAGCACAGTGGTAATCCTCACTTCCTCCCAGAGTTGCTATGCGTGTCCCATCTCTGGTATTCCAGTAGCACGTTAAGTGGGTGCTAAATGTAGATGTGATTCTGAGCAGACATTCAAAGTTCCGTATCCCTTGAGAGTCAGTGACTCTTTCACAAGTTGCTTCCATGTAGGAGTTCGCCATTCCAATTTGGAATGCCTTTCCTCTCATCCCTCAACAAAGAAATCACAAATGCATTTTGTCTATTACTGTGTGAGTCAACAAACCCTTTTGTAAAGGAAAGACTAATTTCCAAAAATTAATCACTTTGGTTTGGTTCCTAGTAATTCAGGGGTCAGGCTAAGGAATTCGTTTTTCTTTGCCAAGACTCAGTTCCTGGAGCATTTAGCAATGAACGATCAGACTACATTGAAGGAATCACGTTTCCCCCTGAAGCCATACAATTAGATATTCTGTTTACAAAACATCAGCCACCAGTGTGATTTTCTTCACATCCCTTTCCTGGTTTGGTTGTTTATACAAGAAACAGAAAGGCATACATGTGTTCAATTTCAACTCTCTTCCTGTGTACCGTCATGGGCTAGTCATTTAAACTCTGCTATTTTTAGTGTATTCATCATCTATAAAATTTCTAAATAACTTTAGTGAAATACATAAAATTACTAGACCGGTGTGGTAGGGACTTAATATATTTTGCATCCTGTCCACTTTTAAAATGTGAATCTAACTTTTGTGCTTCCATTTCTTTCTTTCTAGCATATGAAAACATTAGTGTGATTTGTCTGACACAAAGTAGTTCAGTAATTCTCTGAGCCATTACCATTGCATCACTGACCAGGGCTCCAGTCAACAGAAGGTTTCCTCAAGAATCTCCGCTTTACCTCACTCCTTCCCCAAGCTACATCGAGACAGGGGCTGGATTCAAGCTGGGCTGAAGTTCATGCCAAGGAGAGAAGCCCCACTACAGGGAGTCTAAGTGCAGTGGACAGTGCCCACATGCTTGGTAAACAAGCAGCAGATAGCAGGTGCCTCTTGTAAATTCATTACCCCCACCCCTGAGCTAGGGCCAAATTTGAAGAGGGTCTTTAGTTATGAAATGCTATTACCAATCTGATTTCCAGTCCACAGAGACAGTCAGTCTCTTGGGAGTGGGAAATAGCTGTTTTCAAAAACTGAGAATGAGATTGCTCCCTGAGATTCATTGTGCTGAGCACATAGTGACTTATACTTAGAGTTGCCATTTATCTATAGTGGGTGCATATCACACACAGGAAAGTACCTGTGTGTACCAGCCAGCTGGAGGGAATATTCCCAACCCAGTGCTGATTGAACCAAAGCAAATCCATGACCACACAGACAATAAGTGTGAGTATCCCAGAATTTTTTTTTTTTTAAAGAAGAATTGCCTCAACATTCAATGAGATAGCAGATCCCCTAAAGATGTCTAAGTCTGCCATTGGCTCAGAGCATCCTTATACCCAGAGCACACGGAATGAAGCCATAACAGTGCCTCACAGAGCTACCATGGCATGGGCTGGATGTTCTGTGCATTCACTAAATCTCTGAAGTTGATTTTCCTTCACTATTTATTCTCCTCCTAACATCACCCTGGGAGTTTTATATATGTATATGTGTATGTGTGGATGGATGGATGGATAGATAGACAGATAGATAAATAGATAGATAGAAAAGGGGGAGGGGAGAGAGAGTGTCATACTCCTAAGAGATCTTATTAGTGATTTATAAAGAAAAGTCAGTATAAAACAAGATTTGTTATAATTTTTTTTTTTTTTTGAGACAGAGCCTCAAGCTGTTCCCCTGGGTAGAATGCTGTGGCATCATAGCTCACAGCAACTTCCAACTCCTGGGCTTAAGTGAGTCTCCTGCCTCTGCCTCCCAAGTAGCTGGGACCACAGGTGCCCACCACAATGCCTGGCTATTTTTTGGTTGCAGCCGTCATTGTTGTTTGGTGGGCCTGGCTGGATTTGAACTCACCACGTTAGGTGTATGTGGCTGGTACCTTAGCCACTTGAGCCACAGGCGTCAAGCCAATTTGTTATAGTTTTAAGCTAAATGCAAACCCTTTTCCCAGAGATAAGGCTAAGAGGCACGCAAACTGCTTCTTGATTTGAATTATACATTTTGGACAACTTGCCTGTTGTGTTGAATTTGCAACTGTCACCCTCACTCTATACCAAATGCCTTTTACAGTCCACTTGGAATTTCTTCAAAATTACAAAACCTAGCCTCAGGCCACTCATGTACATATTTCCTATCTTCTTGTCTTCCTAAAGAAATCTGTTGCTGAGCTTTGTTAGGGCAGCTTCCATGCATCTCATGCCCAGAAAAGAGCAAAGTAAGGAAGGCGCCATGCTAGACCTCCCATCTGTTTTGGTCTTCAGCTTAATATAGACAGTATGGGAAAACCACTCAGGCCAAAGCAGCATAGAAACCTGGCTTGGTTCACTCAAAGAGGGAAAAACTCTAGCAACAAGAACTCAGCTCGAGTGAAGACTGATTCCTGAAATTTCTGGAGTAAACCCTGTTTGCATTGCTCTTGAAATTAATGACATCATGACAATGACTGTGACAAAAGCTACTGGCACTACTTCTCTGCTTACTTGGTGTCAAGTAAAAGCTCTTTATACATACAACTTTTTAAAATCTTCCTCCAAATCCTCCAGAGGGATTTATAAATGAGAAAACTTAAACTCCTGATAAAATTTTCTCTACCTTAGAAGAGGAGTAAGGGACAGAGATAGAATGTGAATTCCCAGTCACTCTAAGTAAGTTTAAGTGCAGACTGCCATGTTTGTTTATGCCAGCTATGTGAATGGTGGCGGAAATTCACCCTGTGCAGGGCTGTCTCCATGAGAGGAAGGTATGACTTTTTGCACCGTATGGAGCAGCAGCCATGGTGTGCCAAGCCACCCTTTTATGCTGTACTGTGAGCAACTGATAGATATGAATTCAGTAAGTGATGTTGTGACACTACTCTCTCACCATTGACCTACATCCCACATTCAAGTTCAGTGGAGGCAGATTGTGTGTGTGTGTGTCTGTGTGTTACAGATTAGTATTCAGGATATTTCCCATGATGCTAATCAGAGAAGTCAGTCATTTTTCTGACCTATAGATGACTGACCTATAGATAAAGGAACACTCTAGTCTTCCTAATACACATGTATTATTGTTATTATTTCATTTAATCAAAGACAAACACCTAATTGTTTTAGCAATGTCATAGTAACACTTTGCCTCTATGTCTACATTTATTTTCTTCCTAGTGCTATTCTTCCTTTTCACTGTAACATTTCCCAAGTACCAATATCCATCATAGCTCTTCTTCCAAGGTGATTCACTTTCGAGGAAGAAAGATGGTAGTAAGCATAAACAATTAATAAGGAAATCAGTAAATAAACCCCTTAAAACTTGACAACTTAATGTAAGGCTGTGACATTAAAGACACCCTCCCTTAATTCCATCACTTTGAAGACCTACCCTTGGCAAGGTATCGTATCCTGGTCTGGGATCCTTGATTCTTCGAGTTGCTGATATGCTGGTCCCACAATTCCACCCAGCCTACTTCGAGGTGAGGGGGGTGTCCTTCTGAAGGCATTCCTATGGAGCATTCCACTCCTTTGCCCTGGGCTACAGCAAGAGGAGAGACTCCTGCTGAGATGACCAAAAAAAAAAAAAAAAATGGAGAGAGAAAGAGAGAGATCAAAGCAAAAAACTCACAGGTAACTGCTCCAACTTCACAAACACTGCATTTGCTTCCCAGGTGCTAGAAAAATTGGGCCAAGAGACATCCCTGAGTGCAGTGTGTGTGCTCAGAAAGAGGCAGGAGTTACCCAACCCTTTTATTCTTGGAGACACCAAAACACAGAGAAGCTCCTGGGTTTCTGTCTTTTCAGTGTAGAGCACAAATGATAAAAATCATTTGTGGTTTTCCACAGGTAAGAGGTGGGCTTAAGGCTTGCTCACACTCCAGATTCTCACCACACTGATTATCCAAGCCATAGTAGCTATCTCTAATAGAAATGAAAATGGCCTTCTTAGTAGACACCAAAACACAGGAAGCCCAGGAGGGATATTTGGAGAAATTTTTACTTGCTAGTGATAGAATAAACAAACCTCATTTTAATTGGCATTCTCTCCTTAACATATGGGTTAAAGTCTCAGTTCACTTCTCCAGATTTTTATGAATCTTGAGAAACTACTTTTCCTTGGAGTTAACTCTTAATAAACATTGGATTGTATATTTTATTTGAGTCATACTTCCAAATATTCAAATATCCATATATTTATACAGGTTATCCAAGGGCAAAAGACATGAGTAGGTTTTACCGTGGGCTTTGACAGAGTGAGAATTCCTACTGAAATTATATACAGAAAAGAACAGTTTTGTACTATAAATTTAATTGGTAACTTGACTCAGTATCTATTCCACACCCATTCCCATCTCCACATCAATGAATTTACTCTACTCCAGACTGGTGAGGAGAACTGGGGTCATGAGTAGACATTCCACGAGGCACCAGATTATGTGGCCAAACTAGCTCTGCAGTGTTCACATAATAAACAGACTGTGAGTTTTGTGCTACATTTTAATTTAACTAGAAAATGAAAGTACAATGTTATAGAAAAAGATTTTTTAAGTCTTCCAAGAAATCTTTCAAGTTCTAAAAGGCCCAGTCTCCCAAAGAAATTTTCCTTGTATCGTGATATTGTTTGGAGTTCTGTCACTATTCTCTCATCAATATTTATGTTATTTCTACTTAATAAATACAAGACAAAACTTTGTAAACATTATATAAGGTCAGAGTTTGAGAATCTGACATTTGAGGTCTATTGGCCGCTTTCCTGGTTTTGGCAATGTGGTTGATCAAACTTCATGTCCTTCAGGACAATGTTAAGTTCCTGAATTTGCACCAACATAGGATCATATCTGGGATCATTACACCCTCATTCATTATCATGATTATGTCTTGCATGCCTTGTCCCAAAATGCCTAACAGCTAGGGAAGTCTAGTTAGGTCACTAAGTCAAAAAGTATAATGAGCTCTAATAGCTAATTGTTTCCCTTTCTCCCTACTTTAATCTACCATCCAATGGCAAGGTGGAGTCTGCAATTTATGGAGACTTGGGTGCTGGAGTTAGGTGCACCTGGGTGTTAAGTCTCAGAAGTGTGATACTAGGGGAGGTGTTTGTACCAGTCAGAGTCCTGAAGGGAGATAGGTGGTGCTTTAAATTGGATGAGTTCAGGAGATTTGACTATTTACAAAAGGTGATTCAATGTTTGAGAGGAAAAAAGAGAGGGATACTACTGTACCTCAGGGCTAGTAACAAGAGGAAGCTATTATCATCACATTAACTGAAAGAACAAGGAAAGGGAGCAGGTACCAGAATGGAGAGAGAAAGCAAGTTGTCATGACAAGACCATGTGGCAGGCTCTACAGTCCTGGGCAGCTGAACTCAACTGAAGCACCAAGCATGGAGAAAGAGGACAGAAATGCCACAACCTCATTCTCCTTCTGCCCTCCCAGCTCTTGTCTGTGCCTCGTTATGAACCAACAGAAACCAGAGGACAAGGAAGTCTGCAGCCCTCCAGTTTCACAGGGCAAAGCAAAAAAAGGTAGAGACTAGACGTTAGGGCAGGGAGGGAGTGGCAGAAGGAAGATGTTAACATCATACTTCAGAATTTTTGTAGGAGTGCTATGGTAGTTACTGAGAAAAAGTACACAAAATATTGAGCCTAGCAGGTGCTCAGCACGATGAATTCTGCTACAGTTGACACTTCCAAGGATGATTCTAGACCCTGGACTTATTTCACTGTATAGAAAAAAAAAAGCCTACATATGTACTTTTAATAAATGAGTTATATTGTCAAAAGATAATGCAATAAATATGACATTCCATAACAGATTTATTTTTTAAGCAGATGGAGGGTTTTTCTAAACTAAACCTCAGAAATAATGAGTTTGAATTAATAGCTTTGTTTCACAACTGAGTTATCCAAATGAGTCATATTTTGAGTGTACACAAAGAAATTAACGATTCATAGCTTGCTAAACTGTCACAACAATGAAATCTATCAGCATGAACTAGTGACCTGTCTTAAAAAAATAGCTCTATGCCTATTGATCAATCAATGATTCAGGCCTTCTAACCCAATGTCATTCAGAAAGTTATGGTGAAGGCTGCAGGATGTATAAATCAGTGCCTGGGTTATCAGTCATGCAATCGTTTAAGTCTATTGCATGTTTTACAAAACAAAAGCTATTATATATTAAGCTATAATTTACAAAGTTCTGAAAGCACATTATAAGTCAACATTTGTCTATGTAGTAGGGCACAGTGCATGCCAACTGCAATGTCATTGAACCAAACAAAAAGGAAGGTCTCTTAAAGACATCCTTGTTTAATTTGTCAGTGGCCCCTGGAAAGCATCGTAGAAGTCAAGTTTAGGAGAGGAGGAAGCATACAAACAGAGAAGAACTGGGAACAGAGGTATTGCAGCTCAAACATATTAGAAGCTATAACTTTTTAAAATCTCCACTCTAAAACATTTACAGCATAATATAGTTAATATAGAACTAGAGCAATATTATATTGAATTATTTTACTTGACTAGGTGGAATACTACTTTAACACATGTTATAATAAGCAGGGGCAAAATACCATTTGGGAGGAAGTATGCATCTTTTAAAAGGCTTGTAATTTTGGACTTATTTCCCTAATTAAGATAACTTCCATTAGGTCCAGAGCAATGAAATGCACTTTTCACGGAGAAAAATTCTGTAAATGCGACAATTGATATAAATCAAAACATGCAGTAAGTATATTTAAAAATATATAAAAATATAAAATATATTATCCAAAAGCCAAACATATTTCAATCCCAAGATACTTAAAACGTTTTTTTAAATTGGCAAACCCTTCATATCTTAGTCTCTTCTCATGTAGAATAAGAATAAAAATCACCATCAAGGGCTGAGGATTAGTGTCAAGAATGACCACGAATCTCAAAGTCAATGAGGCCAGGAGCAACAAAATCCTTTCCTCATGACTCATTAAGAGGCAGGAGAGAGGGTGCCTTTTTATACTGTAGGCTTTGGCACGGTGGTATGCAAAGCATTGCCCAGTATGTAAAGCCAATAGTCAACAATATTTATTTTTCACTGTTTAGGAACAACAGTCATTATTTACCTTTTCCTTTTTAAATTTTTATCATATATATATTAAATTTAAAAATTTCATATACTGTACTTAAGAAAAGGAAGCTTAAATAAATCTCTGGATAGCTTCTATAAAGCTTAAGGATATATATTTGGACCCCACATAAACATATTGGCTCTTGTAGCATCAGTGCTAAACTTCACCATTTGATTTAGAACAAGTACCTTCATTTGGGAGCCTCTCATTCCTCAAGGATAAAAACACAAGTGTGGACCAGAAGATGCAGAAGGACCTGTTCAGCTTTAAGGTTATGAAACGTGTCAAATAACATTATTTTTTTGGCTTTCTTCTTGCAAGAGCCAATTTGTGGAATCAGCTTACAAGAAAGTACCAGACCATTAATAACAAAAGATGTTACAGACCCAAGGAGATTTTCCAGGCTTCTTCTCCCTCAGAAGTTTTCTTTTTTGCAAACCATGATGGAAGACCTGGAACCCATGACATTAAGTGCCTAGGGAAGTCATTAACTTTGCATACTAGGAAAAACAAGTTAGGAAAAAAAATGTTTTTAATAGTTGTTCAGAATGCAATTGTTTCTTTCACTGGTCTGAGTCTGTAGCTTTGACAGGTATTGTGAGGAATTCTTACAGGAGCAATGCTGTCTGCTAGGGAAGCCAGTTACCTTTGCTTTAACTGTAGGGAGCTGCTTGGCATGTACTCTGTGCAGAACTACAGGATAAGCAAGGGCAATCATCTCTCCCCAGTAACAGTGCCATTCCTTGGCTGGGGCTGTCCAGCATGTACCCAGTGCGACTGTGCCCACTCCCACCATGATTAGCTACCTGTACCTGTGGTGTTTGACAGATTGGCTTCCTCTGTCAGGAGAAGGGACCTCAGGGAATGACTGGGGGCCGACAAAACTTGACTCCATCATTTTCTCCAATGCAGTCACAGGATGCCTTTCCGCCTTTGAATACTGTGGGAAATCACATGCACAGAGTTGAGCAGGAGGGTAACTAAGGAGAGGAGGGCCCATAATCCCACAGAGAGGCACTGAGAGTTGGTGGAATGCCCTGCTTCTGCAGGCCACCTGATCAGGAGGGTGAGCGAGACGCCATTTGCACCCCATTTCTCTCACACTGAGTATCCCCCACCCTCACCAGCCTTCTCTGTGATTAAATAAAGGAATTCAAAAGGGTCTTTTCTCCATAATCCTGAATCTGTCTTCTCACTTCAACTGCCCCACCCCATGACACACTGTGCCTGACCCCCAAACAACACTGCCAAGTATGTTATATTGAGGTACATCTTAACAACAAAAAAAAAAAAGTTGGAGTTTTTACTTCTTTCCCCCTTCCAGCTCTGATGCTTTTTACTACTTCTGTATTCCTTTCTAACTTCTAACAAAAATCCTATCTTACTACTGAAAAAAAAAAAAAAGTTGAATTAGTATCTGGGTTACTAATAATAGGATTTCATTAGATATTGATTGAATGAACCTCATAATATTCTGAGAGTTACAGAGGACATCAATTCAGAACATCTACCCACCAGGCTCTGCTGCTTCTCCCTTTCTGCCTGCTACCAGGTAATTACCATGTCTAACAAGGGAAATTTGTTAGCATTTGACTCTTTATAATTCCAAACCCTTGGTTTCACCATGATTATAATATCTCATAAGGCACAGAAGCCTAAGGAAAGCTTATAGAACTGAAACTTGAAGGAAAAATTTTTCCCAAAAGGAAGTATCACGTGGTATCTCAAGAGGCAGCAAGCTCTCAACTTTGACTTTCAATATCTCCCTAGATATTTGATACTTAAACAGACATCTAGAAACTGCAGGTGAAGACTTTTTTCAGAAATGGCATTTTTGGAATGCTAACCAAACTAAAAGAGATTTGGGGATCGGGAATATTCAATACCCAGTGTTTGATCAAGCTACACATTTTAAGTGTTATCCTGAGTAACTGCAAAACTATAAAATTCAGTAGACGTTGTTTTCTCTCCCAAAGCAAAGAAGCTAGTATTAGAGGCACAGACCAAAAAAATTTTAAATTTAAAAGGAAAATTGAAGCTAGTCAATCTTTTAGAATCTGAAATCCATGTGATAGGATAATAATATCCCTCTTATAGTATTGTTGAAAAAGTAACAGGGTAGTATTTAATAAACTTGAATCAAGTGAAAGGAAGGCAGACAAAACAAGGAATATAACACTTTAAGATATTTTCTAGCCTCTTAGGAACATTATCTCTGAACTATACAAAACTACATAAGTAACAGGATTGGAGAATAAATTCCAGCTAAGTGCCATTTCTAATCAATTGGTAATGGTTGCCTGGAGTCTTATGTTTACATGGATTCTAAGGATGACTTATGAAATAAGAACTAAGAAAAGTGTTATAGGCAGAAGAAAAATGAATGTCAGAGGAAATAGTAGGATATATTTTATTACAAACTTGTTATAAACATGTACGCTTTAGAATTAACACTTGAAAGTAAAGTCCAAAGAATTTCAACATGGCTGGAAGTTAGAGATAAGAAGAAAAAAGAGAAGGGAGAAGTATGATACTTTATTTAATTTTTTAAATCCTGGCTATGGTTGTTCAGAATCAGGATAGGATAAAATATGAATGCTGATTAATTTTAAACACCGAAGAACTATATATAGATACATACTCTACATACTACATACACACACTATATATGTGTTGGTGTGTGTGTATATATGTATTTGTATGTGTTAAAAATTAGGCAGAACTAAAACAAAAGAAGTAAAGAAATATATAATATAAAAAACATGAAAAAGAAATAGGGTTGTATCAAAAAAGCATGGTAAATTAGAAATATATATGGCAGAGATAAGTGTGAACCATCAGTGATGACAATAACTATGGATGGTTACATTTTAATATTAAAATACAGTTCTTCACACATTAATTTAAGAAAGCATTCACCTGTTGTCTGAAGAAGATCATTTAAAAACAACAGGAAAAAGAACAGATAGAATGGGTAAAGATACACCCCACAAATTATAGGAGAAAAAGACCTACAACAGTTATAATATCAAATAGAATATAATTTGTACAAAACATGTTTTAAAAGAGAAAAGGATGGCTATTTCATATTAATAGAAGGAATAATCTACCTGCTGATAAATATTCATAGTTTTTTACCTAGCTAATGACATAGCCTGGAAAATACAGAGTACAACTAAAAGCATTGCATGAAGATCTCGACCAACTGACGATAACATTGACAGCATTTATTACCTGTTATAGAAACATGGGTAGCATTTTGGGTCACAGAGGAAAATATATAATTCAAGAACAAAGTGCCAGAGAAATTATCCCTTACTTCATGAATTTTAAAAAAAATCATGTTACTGAAGATGCTAAATGTTAAAAAAAAAGAGTGATAAATATATTAGAAGAAAATATTGAAGCAATAACCTTACATATAAAAGGCCTTTTTAATAGCTCTCAAAATTCAAAACCATTAACATTTTAATAATTAATTACATCAAAATTTAAAATAAGTATACTAAAAAAGATTCCATAAAATAAAAAGAATCTCTGTAGCAATGAGCATAACTGTGGATGATAAAGTATAATTTTAGATTAATCTATACTTTTAGATTTTAACAAAGAAGATATTAATGAACTGTTTGGTTAATAAAAATACATTTAAATAATTTTATAAGATTAAAAGGTGATATTTATTCACAACCTAAAGGGAGATTTGATGAACTACTAATTTAAATATCTTAAGTAGCAAACTGACTATTATCCAATCAAAATATAATTAAAACATCTGGGAAAATGTTGACTATTCACATGTTAGTTTCAAGACTATTTCTAAGATGTAAGGGTTTCACAGAAATGAACGGGAAGAAAATAAAAAGTGGGAAGAAAATTAAAAGGAATGGTATGAACAAGAATGTCACATAAAGACAAACAAGCAATACACACAAAAAGGTGTACAACTGCCCACATTGTAACCAGGTAATAATCAAGATCAAGACAGTTAAGCCGGGTACAGTGATGTCTCTCTGTTCTCTCAGCCACTAAAGAGGCATTAGCCAGAGTATTGATTGAGGCAGGGGCACAGTGGCTCACACCTATAATCCTAGCACTCTGGGAAGCCCAGGTGGGAGGATCCCTTGAGCTCAGGAGTTTGAGACCAGCTTGAGCAAGAGCAGGACCCCATCTTTACTAAAAACAGAAAAAAAATTAGCTGGCAATTGTGGCAGGCAGCTGTAATCCAAGCTACTTGAGAGGCTCAGGAGGAAGATCCTTGAGTTCGGGATTTATCCTATAAGGGTACATGTGAATCTTACTAAATGTAGAATATAAATGTCTTAACACAACAACTAAGAAAATGACATGAAGGCTATGTTAACCAGTTGGATGAAGTATTCCAAATTGTATATAGGAACAATCCACTGTGCCCCATGATAGTATTAACACACACAGCTATGACTTAATAAAAAATAA